>RXID01018159.1:16973-103333 GCA_005019695.1 Trichopus zeylanicus subsp. travancoricus | reverse complement strand
CTACTACTACTACTACTACTACTACTACTACTACTACTACTACTACTACTACTACTACTACTACTACTACTACTACTACTACTACTACTACTGCTCCTACTGTTACTACTACTACTACTACTACTACAATAATAACTTCTATTGCAATAATTACTTTGCCAACTACTTCTACTACTACTATTACTACTACTACAACTACAACTATAACTACTATTTCTACTCCTACTCCTGAATGATCTCCTACAATTACTTTGGATAATAGTATTGTTACTACTAGTACTACTGATATTACTCATACTACTGCTACTACTACTTCTGCCACTACTATAACTGCTACTACTACTACTACTTCTGCTACTACTATTTTTGCTACTAGTACAACTGCTACTACTACTACTATGACTACTACTACTCCAGCTACTACTAGCACTACTACTACTCCTACTACAACTACTAATACAGCTACTACTACACTACTACTACAACTACTACTACAAGTACTGCTACTACTCCAACAACTACTTCTATTAATACTACCACTACTACTACTACTTCTTCTTCTATCACTACTCCCACTATTACAACTACAACTATAACTACTCCTACTATTACTATTACTGCTACTATTACTGCTACTACTACTACTACAACTACTACTACTTTTACTGCTACTACTACTACTACTTCTTCTTTTGTTTCTACTACTTCTATTACTACTACTTTAACTACTACTACTACTACTATAATTATTGCTATTTCTGCCACTGATGCTACTACAACTACTAATACAACTACTACATTACTGATACTAGTACTATTAATACTACAACTAGTATTACTACTGCTACTACTATTAATATGACTACTTCTGCTACCACTACTACCACTAATAATACTATAGTTACTGCTGCTGCTATTGCTGCTAGTAGTACTTCCAATAGCAATGACAGTGGTAGCAGTTGTTCTAGTAGTAGTAGTAGCAGTTTTAGTAACCTAGTGGTAGCAGTTGTAGTAGTTGAGGTAGTAGTAGTATTACTACTAATAGAAGAAGTAGCCGTACTAGTATCAATAATAGTAGTAATAGTAGTAGTAGCAGTAGCAACATAGCAGTAGTAGTGGTAGTAGCAATTATTGTAGTAGTAGTAGTGGCCGTACTAAAGGTAGTAGTCGCGATAGTTATTCCAAGAATAGTAGTAGTATTAGTAGCAATTGCAGTAGTAGCAGTAGTAGCAATAGTGACAATAATAGTTGTAGCAATAGCAAAAGTAGTAGTGGTAGTATTAGTAGTAATAGTAACAGTAGCAGTAGTAGTAGTGGTGGGTGTACTAATAGTAGAAGTAGTAGTATTATCAAAAGTAGTAGTAGTAGTACAAGTAGTAGTAGTAGCTAAAGTAACAGCAATAGTAGTAATAACCGTAGTAGCAGCAGTAGTAGTATTAGGAATAAGAGAATTAGTTATAGATGTAGTAGCAGTAGCAACAGTAGTAGCTGTAGTAGTAGTAGTACTTGCATGAGTTATAGGACTAGTAGTAATAGGAGTAGTAGTAATAGGAGTAGTAGTAGCAGCAGTAGTAGTAGTAGTAGTAGTAGTAATAGTAGTAGCGTAGCAATAGCAATAGTAGTAGTAGCAGTTATAGTAGTAGTAGTAGTAGTAGCTATAGTAGTAGCAGTAGTAGTTGTAGCAATAGCAGTAGTAGCGATAATAGCCGTAGTAGCATTAATAGTAATAGGAGTAGCAAAAGTAGCAGTAGTAGTTATTGTAGTAGTAGTAGTAGTAGCTATGGTCATAGAAGTGGTACTAATTATAGTGTAGTAGCAAAAGTAGCAGTAGTAGTATCAGTCATTGTAATAGCAGCAGCAGCAGTAGCAGTAGTAGCAGTAGCAGCAAATCTAGTAGTTGTAGTAGTAGTAGTAGCAATAGTAGTAGTAGTAGTAATAGTAGTAGCAACAGTAGTGGTAGTAGTACAATTAGTAGTGGTAGCCACAGTACTAGTAGTAGTATTAGTTGTAGAAGTAACAGCAGCAGCAACACAGCAGTAGTAGCAGTAGTAGTAGTGACAGCAGTAGTAGCAGTAGCAGCTGTAGCAGCAGTAGTTGCAGCAGCTGTAGTTGCAGCAGCAGGAGCTGTAGTAATAGTAGTAGTAGTATTAGTGGTAGTAGTAGGTGCGATTGTGGCAGGAGTAGTAGTAGTTGTTGTAGCACTGGTAGTACAGTAGTGGCCATAGCAGCATCAACTGTGGTAGAAGTAGTAGCAGCAGTAGTACTACTATTAGTGGTTGTAGTAGTAGTAGCCATAGTAGTAGCAGTAGTACTAGTTATAATAGTGGCAGAAGTAGTAGTAGTAATTATAGAGGTAGTAGCACTAGCAATAGTACAAGTAGTAGTAATGGAAAAAGTAGTAGCAGTAGTACTAGTAGCCTTAGTAGTAGCAGTAGTATTAGGAGTAGGAGAGGTAGTTGTAGATGTAGTAGTAGTAGCAGAAGCGATAGCAGTAGCAGCAATAGCAATTATAGTTGTAGTAGTAGCATTAGCTATTTGAATAGTAGTAGTAGGAGGAGTAGTATTTGTAGTAAAAGTGGTGGTAGCAGTAATGGCTTTAGTACCTATAGTAGTATTAGTAGTAATAGCGATAATAGTAGTAGTAGTAGTTGTTGCCATAGTACGAAGCAGCAGTTGCTGTAGTTGTAACTGTAGGAGTTGTAGTAGCAGTTGTAGTAGCTGTAGTAGTTGTAGCGATAGCGATAGTAGCAGAAGTAGCAGTAGTAGTAGTAATAGTAATAGCAGCAGTAGAAGTAGCAGTAGTAGTACTAGCAGTTGCAATAGTCATAGTAGTAGTAGTAGTAGTAGTAGTAGTAGTAGTAGTAGTGGAAGTAGTACTAGTAGTAACAATCATAGAAAAAATAGTAGCTATAGTACAAGCAATAGGAGAAGTAGAAGCACTAGCAGTAGTCGCAGTAGTCCAAGTAGTAGTAGGTGATGTAGTAGTAGTTGTAGTAGTAGTACCAGTAACAGCAACAATAGTAGTAGTCGCAACAATAATAGTTATAGTAGTGGTAGCAGCAGCAGAAGTAGTAGGCGTAGTCGAAGCTACAGTGGTAGTAGTAGTAGTGGTATTAGTAGCAATAGGAGGTGTAGTTGTTGTAGCAGTAGCTGTAGTAGTAGTGGTAGCAATAGGAGGTGTAGTAGTAGTGACAGCAGTAGCGGTAATAGTAGTAGTAGTAGTAGCAGAAGTAGCATCAGCTGCAGTACTAGTAGTTGTAGTTATATTAGCAGTAGCAGTAGTATTAGTTGTCGTAATAGAAGTAGTAGTAGTTATGTTAGTAGCAGCAGCAGCTATAGTAGAAGAGGTAGTAGCAGTTGTAGTTGTAGGAGCAATAATAGTACTACTACTAGTAGTAGTTGGAGTAGTTGCAGTAGCTCTAGTAATAGTAGCAGTTAGTAGTAGTAGCAAAAGTAGGAGTTATATTAGTAGTTGTAGTAGTGGTAGTAATAATAGTTATAGTAGTAGTAGTAGGAGCCATAGTAGTAGATATAGCAATAGCAGCAGCAGCAACAACAACTGTAACAGTAGTAGTAGCAATAATAACAATAATAGTAGTAGTAGTAGTAGAAAGAGCAGTAGCAGTAGTGGTAGCGGTAATAGTTGTTGTAGTAGTACAAGTAGTAGTTGTAATATGTGAATCACTAGTAGCGTTATAGTAGCAGTAGTAGGAGTAGTTGTAGTAGTAGTAAAACTAGTAGTAGTAGTAGTAATTATTATTATTGTGGTAGAAGTAGTAGTACTAGCAATAGTACCAATAGCTGTAGTAATAGTAGTAGTAGTAGTAGTTGCAGTAGTTTTAGTAGTGGTACTAGTGGTAGTAGTAGTAGTAGCAGGAGTAGTCATACTGGTAGTAGTATCATTAGTAGAACTAGTAGCAGTAGCAGTAGTCGAAGTGGTTGTAGTCGTAGTAGTATTAGTAGTTGCAGTAGTAGTAGTCATAGTAGTAGTAGTAGTAGTATTAGTAGTAGTAGCATTAGAAGTAGTAGAAGTAGTAGTTATAGTTGTAGTAGTAGTAGTATTAGTAGTAGTAGTATTAGAAGTAGTAGCAGTTGGAGTAGTAGTAGAAGCAGTAGCGGCAGTAGTAGTAGCTTTAGAAGTTGTAGTATTAGTTGAGTAGTTTGTAGTTAGTATAAGTTAGTAGTTAGTCTCAGTAATCGTGAGTATAGTCTAGTAGTCGTAGCTTTTGAAAGTCAGTATAGTAGTTGTCGTATTAGTAGTATTAGTAGTAGTAGGAGAAGTAATTGCAGTAGTCAGAGTAGCGGTACATGAAGCAACCAAAGTAGTAGCAGAAGTAGCAATAATACTAGGAGTATTAGTAGTAGTAGGAGGAGTAGTAGTACTAGTACTAGTAGTTGTAATAACAGCAGCAGAAATAGCATTACATGCAGTAATTGTAGTAGTTTGAGCACTAGTTGCATTAGCAGTAGTAGTAGTAGTAGCAGTAGTAGCAATAGTTGTAGTAGTAGTAGTTGTAATAGTAGTAGTATTAATAATAGCAGCACTAGTTGTAATAGCATTAGTAGTTGTAGTTGTAGCAACATCAGTAGTTGTTGTTGTAGTAACAGTAGTAGCAGTTGCAATAGTCATAATATTAGTTGTAATAGTAGTAGGAGTTGAAGTAGAAGTACTAGCAACTATAATAGTAGTAGAAGTAAGCAAAGTAATAATGGTAGTAGTAGTAGTAGTAGTATTGGCAGTAGTTGTCATTGTAGTCATAGGAAAAGTAGTAGCAGTAGTAGTACTAGTAGTCAAAGTAGTAGTAATTATTATTGTTGTTGTTGTTGTTGTAGTAGTAGTAGCAGTAATAGTTGTAGTAGCAGTAGCAGTGTAGTAGTTCTAGAGGTAGTAGTAGTAGCAATTGTTGTTGTAGTAGTGTTATAGTAGTAGTAGTAGAAGTAGAGATAGTAGTAGAAGTAGTAGTAGCTGTTGTAGTCATTGTAGTAGTAGTTGTAGTAGTCATTGTAGTAGTAGTAGTAGTAGTCATAGTAGTAGTAGTAATAGTAGCAGTAATTGTAGGAACAGAAGCAGTAGTAGGAGTTTTCATACTAGTACTAGTAGCATTAGTAGTAATAGGAGTTGTAGTAGTAGTAGTGGAAGTAGTAGTAGTAGTAGTACTTGTAATAGCAGCAGTAGCAGTAATATAAGTAATAGTTAGGGTACTAGTAGTCTTATTAGCAGGAGCAATTATGGTTGTAGTGGTTGTTGTAGTAGTACTAGATGCAATAGTAGTTGTAGTAGAGTAGTAGTAGCAGCAGCGGTAGTAGTAGCAGTAGTAATATTACTAGCAATAGTAGTGGTAGTAGTAACAGCAGAATCAATAGTGGCAATAGTAGTGGTGATGGTAGTAGTAGTAGTAACAGTAGTCACAGTCGTTATTGTGGTAGCAATAGCAGCAACAGTGGTAGTAGTAATAGTTATAGTTGTAGTCATTATTACAGTAGAAGTAGTAGTTTTAGTAGACTACTAATAGCAGAAGTAGTATTAGTAGGAAAAGAAGTAGTAGTAGCAGCAGTAGTAGTAGGAGTAGCAGTAGTAGTTGTTGTACTTGCAGCAGCAGTAGGAGTTGCGACAGTAGTAACAATAGCAGTAGTTGCATTAACTGTTGCAATTGTAGTAGTAGCTTTAGTAGCATTAGTAGTGTAAGAAGCAGTTGTAGTAGTAGCAGTAGTAGGATTAGACATAGTAGTAGTTAAAGTAGAACTAGTAGTAGTAGTAGTTATAGTAGTAATAGTAGTAGTAGTTGCAGCTGTAGTAGTGGTGGTAGTAGTAGCAGTAGTAGTTGTAGTAGCAGTTGTAACAGACGTAGTTGTTACAGTTGCAGTAGGTGTGGAAGTTGTTGTTGTTGTAGTAGTAGTAGTAGTACAAGTAACAATAATAGTAGTAGTTGTTGTAGTAATAGTAGTAGTAATAGTAGTCGCATTAGCATGAACCGTAGTAGTAGTAGTTATTGTTGTAGTGGTACTAGTAGCTATAGTAGTAGTTGTTATTGTTGTGTTTGTTGGAGTAGTAATGAGAGTAGGAGTGGGAGTAGAAGAAGTTACAGTAGTTGTAGTAGTAGTAGTAGTAGTGGCTGTAGTAATAGTCATAGTAGTATGAGTAGGAATAGGAGTTGCAACAGTAGTAGGAGGTGTAGTAATAGTAGTAGTAGTAGCAGTAGTAGTAGCACTAGTAGCAGTAATAAAAGTTGCACTTGTAGTAGTAGAAGAAGTAGTAGTAGTAGCAGTAGTAGCACTAGTAGTAGTAGGAGGAGGAGGAGGAGGAGGAGTAGTACTAGTAGTTGAAGTGGTAGTGGTTGTAGTAGTAGTAAGAGGAGTAGTAGCAGAAGTAGTAGTAGTGATAGTAGTAGGAGTTGTTGTTGTTGTAGTAGTAGTAGTAGTGCCTATAGTAGTCATCGCAGTAATAGTTGTCGGAGTAGTAGGAGGAGTAGTAGAAGTAGTCGCTGTAGTAGTTGTTGCAGTAATAGTAGTAGGAGTAGGAGGAGGAATAATAGAAGTAGTAGCTGTAGTTGTTGTGATAGTAGTAGTAGTAGTAGTAGCAGCAGCAGTAGTAGTAGTAGTAGTAGTAGTAGTAGTAGTAGTAGGAGTAGGAGTAGTAGTAGTTGTAGCCGTAGTAGTAGAAGTAGTAGTAGTAGTAGGAGGAGGAGGAGGAGTTGTAGTTGTAGCAATAGGGGTAGTAGGAGTACTTGTATTAGTAGAAGTAGAAGTAGTAGTAGTGGTAGTAGCAGTTGGAGTTATAGTGGTAGTAGTCGTAGTGGTGGTAGTAGTAGTAGTATTAGCTGTAGGAATAGTAGTAGTTGTAGGAGTAGAAGTAGTGCTTGTAGTAGTAGTTGTAGTAGTAGTGCAATTATCGTAGCAATCTTAGTAATTGTAGAGGCAGAAGTTGTTGTAGTAGTTGCAATAGTAGTAGTAGTTGCAATAGTTGTAGCAGAAGTCACAATAGTAGTGATAGTTGTTGTTGTTGTTCTTGTTGTTGTTGTCATTGTTGATAGTAGTAGAAGTAGTAGTGGTGATAGTGAGCATAATAGTAGTAATAGTAGTAATAGTAGTTATTGTTGTGGTAGTTGTGATAGTAGTAGTAGTTGTAGCAGGAGTAGTAGTATAAGTAGCAGGAGTAGTAGGGGGAGTAGAAGTAGGTGTAGCGAAAAAAGTAGTGGTAGAAATAGTAGTAACAATAGTACTAATAGTTGTTTTTGTAGCAAGAGTTGTAGTTGGAGTAGTAGTAGCAGCAGAAGTTGCAATAGTAATAGCAGCTGTAATAGTAGTTTTAGTAGTAATAAAAGTAGCGGTAGAAGTAGTAGTTGAAATAGTAGTAGTAGTAGCACTTGTTGTAGTATAACTACCTAGTAGTAGTAGTTGTTGTTGTAGTACTAGTAGTAGTAGTAGTCGTAGTAGTAAGAGTGGTAGTAATAGTAGAATTAGTAGTAGTAATATTAGTAGTAGTAGTTTTTGTAATAGAAGTAGTAGAATTAGTAGTAGTAGTAGTAGGAGGAGTTGCAGCATTAGTAGCAGCAGCATCTGTAATTATAGTATTAGTAGTAATAATAGTAGTAGTAGTAGCAGTTGTTGTAGTTGTAGTGGTAGTCGTATTAGCATTAGTAGTAGAAGTAGTAGTAATTGTAGTAGAAATTGTAGCAGTGCTAGTACTAGTAACAGTTGTAATAGATATGTAATAGTAGTTGTAGTAG
This sequence comes from Trichopus zeylanicus subsp. travancoricus, assembly GCA_005019695.1. Classification (NCBI taxonomy): domain Eukaryota; kingdom Viridiplantae; phylum Streptophyta; class Magnoliopsida; order Dioscoreales; family Dioscoreaceae; genus Trichopus; species Trichopus zeylanicus. The sequence continues at coordinate 95,606 of RXID01018159.1, read as the reverse complement.
TTGGAGTAGTAGTTGTTGGAGTAGGAGTAGTAGTAATAGTAGTAGTAGTAGTAGTTGTTGTTGTTGTAGGAGTAATACTAGTAGCAATAGGAGTAGTAGTCGTAGTACTCGTAGGAGTAGAAGTAGTGCTAGTAGCTATAATTGTAGTTGAAGTGTAGTAGTAGTAGAAATGGTAGTAGAATTAGTAGTAGCAGTGGTAGAAGTAGTGGTAGAAGTAGTAGCAGTAGTTGTAGTAGTCATAGTAGTTGTTCTAGTAGTAGTTGTTGTATTAGCAGAAGTAGTAGTAGTAGTAGTTGTAGTAGTAGTATTAATAGAAGTAGTAGTAGTAGTTGCTATTCTATTAGTAGTAGTTGTTGTTGTAGTAGTAGTAGCAGTAATATTTGTTGGAGTAGCAGTTGTATTACGAGTAGCAGAAGTAGTAGTAGTTGTTGTTGTTGTAGCATTGGGAGCGTTAGTAGTAGTAGTAGAAGTAGTAGAAGTAGTAGTTGTTGTAGTTGTAGTAGTCATAATAGTAGCAGAAGTACTAGTAGTTATAGTAGGAGTAGTAGTAGTAATAGTCGTAGGAGTAACAGTAGTACTAGTAGATGTAATAGTAGCAGTAGTAGTAATAATAGTTGTACTAGTTGTAGGAGTATAAGTTGGAGTAGTATTAGGAATAGGAGAAGAAATAGTAATTGTAGCAGTAATACTAGTAGTAGTAATAGTAGTAGTAGTAGTGTGAGTTGGACTTGTAGTAGCATTAGTGGTAGGAGCAACAGTAGATGTAGTAGTAGTGGCAGTATTAATAGTAGCAGTGGTGGTAATAGTACGAATAAAAGTGGTTGAAGTAGTACTAGTAGTAGTTATTGTTGTTGTTGTTGTTGTTGTTGTTATAGTAGTAATATTAGAAGTAGCAATAGTAGTAGTAGGAGGAGCAAGAATAGTAATAGTAGTAGTACTAGCACTAGTAGGAGTAGAAGTAGTAGTAGTAGTAGTAGTAGTAGTAGTAGGAATAGTAGTAGAAGTAGCAGTAGTCGCAGTGATCATAGTAGCAGTAAGAGTAGTATTTGTAGTAGTAGTAGTTGCAATAAGGGTAGTTGTTGCTGTAGCAGAAGTAGTTGTAATAGTAGTAGATGTGGTACTAGAAGTAATTGTAGTAGTAATTGTAGTAGCAGTAATAAAAGTAGTAGCTATAGTAGTAGTAACAGTTGTAGTATTGGTAGGAATTGCAATTATAGTAGCAGCAGAAGTACAACTAGTAGTATTTGTTGCAGAAGTTGCAGTGGTAGTAGTAAAAGTTATTGTAATAGAAGCAGTAGCAGTGTAGTATCAGTTGTAGTAGTAGTAGTAGTAGTATTAGTAGTACTGGAAGTAGTTGTAGCTGTAGTGGTTGTAGTAATAGTAGTAATAACTGTAGTAGCAGTAGTAGTAGAAGCTGTAGCTGTAGCGCAACGACAGTAGTAGTAGTAGTAATAGCAACATTAGTAGTAGCAGCAGCAGTCATAGTGGTAACAAGAGCAGTAGCTGGAGTAGTAGTAGTAGCACTAGTAGGAGCTGTACTAGTAGCAGAAGTAGCTGTAGTAGCCGTTCTTCTACTAGTAGCAGTAGTAGCAGTAGCAAGAGTAGTTGTAGGATAAGCAGTAGCAATAGTAATACTCATCGGAGAAGTAGAGGTAGTAGCAGAAGTAGAAGCACTTGTAGTAGTAATATTCGTAGCAGCAGCAGCTGTTGTAGTAGTAGCCATAAAAGTATTAATAGCAGTTATAGAAGCTGTAGTAGCAGCAGTAGTAGAATTGTAGTAGTAGTAGTAGTACTAGTAGTAGCAATATTAGTCGTAGTAGCAGTAGTAGTAGTGTATTTGTAGCAGTAGCAGAGTAAGTAGTAGTAGTTGTAATAGAACCAGTAGTAGTAGTGGTAGTAGTAGCATTAGTAGCAGTAGTTGTAGTAGTAGTAGCAGTTGTAGTAGTACTAGTATTAGAAGTTTTGGTAGTAATTGGAATAGTAGCAGTAGCTGCAGTAGTAGTAGTAGTGATAGCAGCAACCGCAGCAGCAGCAGTTGTAGTAGCATTGACCCTAGTCACAATAGTAGTAATATTTGTAGTTCTATTTGTAGTAACAGTAGTATTAGTAGATGTAGTAGTAGCAGTTATAGCTGTAGTAGCAATAATAGTATTAGGAATAGTAGTGTTGGTTGTAGAAGCAATAGTAGCAAAAATTAGAGAAGTAGTAGTAGCAGCAGTAGTAGCAGCAATAGTAGTAATAGTAGTAGTAGTAGTAATAGTAGTAGTTGCAATAACAGTAGTATTAGTAGTAGCAGTTGTAGTAATATTAGTAGTTGCAATAATAGTGGCAGTAGTGGTAGTGGTGGTGGTATTAGTTGTAGGTGCTGCAGTAGAAGCAACAACAATAGTAGTTGTAGTAGTAGTAATAGCTGTAACAGTAGTGGCAATAGTAGTGGCAGTAGTAGTAGGAGTAGCCATAGTAGTAGTAGCAGTAGCAGCAGCAGCCGTAGTAGTTGTTGTATTGCTAGTAATAGTGTTAGTAGTTGCGGTAGTACTAACAGTAGTAGTTGTTGTTGGAAAAGAAGTAATAATGGTAGTAGTGGTTGCAGCAACTACAACAACAATTGTAGTAGTTGTAGTAGTACATGTAGTATTAGTAGTAGTCGAAGTAGTAGTGGTAGTAGAAGTAGTGGTAGCAGCAGCAGTGGTAGTAGTAGTCGTAGTTGTAGTAGCAATAGCAACAGTAGTGGTAGTAGCAAAAGTACTAGCAATAGTTATTGTAGTTGTTGTAGTAGTAGCCACAGTCTCAGTGGTTGTTGTATTATTATTAGTAGTAGTAGTAGTTGTTGTTGTTGTTGTTGTTGTAGTAGTAGTAGTAGTAGCAGGAGTAGCAGTTGTATTAGTAGTAGGAGCCGAAGGAGTAGAAGTAGTAGTAATAGTAGTAGTAATAGTAGTAGAAGTAGCAATAGTCACAGTGATCGTAGTATTAGTAAGAGTAGTAGTTGAAGAAGCAGTAGTTGCAATAAGAGTATTAGTTATAGTAGCCGAAGTAGTAGTAATAGTAGTTGATGTGGTACTAGAAGTAGTAGTAGTAGTAATTGTAGTAGCAGTAATAAAAGTAGTAGGAGGAGTAGTAGTAGCAATAGTAGTATTACTAGGAGTTGCTATTGTAGTAGAAGCAGAGGTACTAGCCGTAGTATTTATTGCAGAAGTTGCAGTGGTGGTAGTAGAAGTTGTTGCAGTAGAGGCAGTAACAGTGTGGTATCAGTTGTTTTTGTAGAAGCAATAGTATTAGTACCAAAAGTACTTGTAGTAGTAGTGGTAGTAGTAGCAGTAGTAGCGGAAGTAGCAGTAGTAGCGGAAGTAGTAGCTGTAGTAACAGCAACAGCAGTAGTAGTAGTAATAGCAGCATCAGCAGTAGTATTAGCAATAGTAGTAGCAGTAGTAGTAGTAGTTGCACTAGTAGTAGCTATAGTAGTGGCAGAAGTAGCTGTAGTAGCCGTTGTTCTAGTAGTAGCAGTAGTAGCTGTAGCATAAGTAGTAGCAATAGTAATACTAGTTGGAGATGTAGAAGTAGTAGCAAAAGTAGAAGCACTTGTAATAGTAATATTAGTAGTAGCAGCAAGAAGAGTTTTAGTTGTAGCTGCAAAAGTAGTACTAGCAGTTATATTAGCTGTAGTAGCAACAGTAGTAAAATTCTAGAAGTAGTAGTAGAGTTGTAGTGGTAGTAGCGGCTGTAGTAGTAGCAATAGTACTAGCAGTAGCAGTAGCAGTAGCAGTATTTGCCGCAATAGCAGAAGTAGTAGTAGTTGTAAGAAAAGTAGTAGCAGCAGCATTAGTAGCAGTAGCAGTAGTAGTAGTAGTAGCAGTGGTAGTAGTAGTATTAGCAGTTGTGGTAGTAGTAGCGGCAATAGTAGCAGAAGAAGTAGTAGCAGCAGCAGCAGCAGTAGTAGTAGTTGTAGTATCATTTGCATCACAGTAGTTGTCTTAGTTGCAGTAGTCATCATATTAATAGTTGTAGTAGTAGTAGTAGCAGTATCAGTAGTGGTAGCAGTAGCAGTCGTAGTTGTAGTAGCAATAATAATATTAGGAATACTAGTAATGGCTGTAAAAGCAATAGTAGTCGTAGTAGTAGTTGTAGAAGTAGTAGTTGTGTTAGCAGTAGTAGTAGAAGTAGTAACAGTTGTAGTAGCAACAGTAGCAGTAATTAGAGAAGTAGCAGCTGTAGCAGCAGTAGCAGTAGTAGTAATAGTGGTAGTAGCAATAACAGTAGTAGTAGCAGCAACCGTAGTAGTAATAGTAGTAGTTACAATAATAGTAGTAGTAGTGGCTGTGGTGGTATTAGTTGTACGAGCTATAACAGCAGCAACAACAATAATAGTAGTAGTAGTAATAGGGACTACAATAGTAGTGGCAAAAGTACTAGCAGTAGTAGTAGTAGTAGCCATAGTAGTAGCAACAGCAACAACAATCGCAGTAGTAGTAGTATTGCTTGTAATAGTATTACTAGTAGCAATAATACTAGCAGTAGTTGTTGTAGTTGGAAAAGAAGTAATAGTGGTAATAGCAGTTGCAGCAGCTGCAACAATAGGTATAGTAGTTGTAGTAGGACAAGTAGTATTAGTAGTAGTAGAAGTAGTAGTGGTAGTAGTAGCAACAGCAGTGGTAGTAATGGTAATAGAAGTCGTAATAGCAGTAGTAATAGCAACAGTAGCAGTAGTAGCAGTAGTTGTTGGTGTAGTAGAATAGTAGTAGCGGTAGTAGTAGTAGCCTTAGTTTTAGTGGTTATTGTAATAGTAGTAGCAGTAGTTGTTGTTGTTGTTGTAGCAGTAGTATTAGATGTAGTAGTAGTAGTAGTAGCAGCTGCAGGAGTAGTAGCAGTAGTAGTAGTGGTTGGAGTAGAAGTAGTAGTAGTTGTAGTAGTTGTTGTAGTAATAGAAGTAGTAGTAGCAGTAGTCTTAGTGATCGTAGTAGTAGTAAGAGTAGTAGTTATAGTAGCTGTAGTTGCAATAAGAGAAGTAGTTGTAGTAGCTGAAGTAGTAGTAATAGGAGTAGATGTGGTACTAGGAGTTGTAGAAGTAGTAATTTTAGTAGCAGCAATAAAAGTAGTAGGAGCAGTAGTAGTAGCAGAAGTAGTGTTAGTAGGAGTTGCAATTGTGGTAACAGCAAAAGTACTAGTCGTAGTATTGTTGTGGAAGTTGCAATGGTAGTAGTAGAAGTTGTTGTAGTAGAGGTAGTAGCAGTGTAGTATCAGTTGTAGTAGTAGTAGCAATAGTAGTAGTACCGAATGTAGTTATAGTAGTAGTGGTAGTAGTAGTAGTAGTAATAGCAGCAGCAACAACAACAGCAGTAGTAGCAGCAGCAGTAGTAGCAGCAGCAGCAACGGCACTAGTGGTAATAGAAGTAATAGCACTTACTAGTTGTAGCTGCAGCAATAGTTGTAGCAATAGCAGTAGCTGCAGTAGTAGTTGTAGCGCTAGTCGTAGCTGTAGTAGCAGCGAAAGTAGCTATAGTAGCCCTTGTTGTAGTAGTAGTAGTTGTAGTTGTAGCATAAGTAGTAGAAATAGTAATACTAGTAGGAGAAGTAGAAGTAGAAGCAGATGTAGAAGCAGTTGTAGTAGAAATATTAGTAGTTGTAGCAGCAGCAGTTGTAGTAGTTGTTGTAAAAGTAGTACAAGCAGTTATAGAAGCTGTAGTAGCAGCAGTATTAAAATTGTAGAAGTAGTAGCAGTAGTAGTTGTAGTAGCAGCAATAGTAGTAGTAGTATTTGTAGTAGTAGCAGAAGAAGTAGTAGTAGTTGTAGTAGAAGCAATAGCAACAGCAGTAGTAGTAGCATTAGTAGCAGTAGTACTAGTCGTCGTATTAGCAGTTGTGGTAGTAGTTGGGAGAGTTGTAGTAGCAGCAATAGTAGTGGAAGTAGTGGTAGTAGCAGTAGCAGTAGTAGTAGTGGCATTTGCCGTAGTCAGAGCAGTAGTTTTAGTAGCAGTAGTATTAATATTAGTAGTTGTAGTAGTAGCAACAGCAACATCAGTAGTGGTGGTAGTAGCAGTTGTAGCTGTAGTAGCAATAATAGTATTTGGAATAGTAGTAATGGTTGTAGAAACAGTAGTAGTTGTCGTAGTTGTTGTAGAAGTGGTAGTTGTTTTATCAGTAGTAGTAGAAATAGTAAAAATTGTAGTAGCAGTAGTAGCAATAATTAGAGAAGTAGCAGTAACAACAGCAGTAACTACAATAGTAGTAGTAATAGTCGTAATAGTAGTAGTAGCAGCAGTAGTAGTAGCAATAATAGTCGCAGTTGTAGTAGTGGTGGTGGTATTAGTTGTAGGAGCTGTAACAGTAGTCGTAGTAGTAACAACAGCTGTAGCAGTAGTGGCAATAGTCGTAACAGTAGTAGTAGCAGTTGCCATAGTAGTAGCAACAACAGCAACAGTCGTAGTAGTAGTAGTATTGCTAGTAATAGTGTTAGTTGTAGCTGTAGTAGTGGCAATAGTAGTTGTAGTTGGAAAAGAAGTAATAGTGGTTGTAATAGTTGTAGCAGCTACAATGACTGTTGTAGTTGTTGTAGTAGTACAAGTAGTATTAACAGTAGTAGAAGTAGTAGTGGTAGTAGAAGTAGTGATAGTAGTAGCGGTAGCAGTAGCAGCAGCAACAGTAGTGGTTGCAGTGGTCGTAGTAGTCGTCGTAGTAGTAGTAATAGCAGCAGCAGTAGTAGTAGTAGTAGTAGTAGCAGTAGTACTAGCAGTTGTTGTTGTAGTAGTAGTAGTAGCAGCAATTGTTGAAGTAGTAGCAGCAGTATTAGTAGCCATAGTCTTAGTGGTTGTTGTATTAGTAGTTGTAGAACTAGTTGTTGTTGTCATTGTAGTTGTAGTAGTATTAGAGGTAATAGCAGTTGTACTAGCAGTAGTAGGAGTAGAAGTAGTTGTAGTAGGAGGAGGAGGAGGAGGAGTAGTAGTAATAGTTGGACTTGTAGTAGTAGTGGTAGTACTGGTAGGAGTGGTAGTAGAATCTGTAGTAGTAGTAGCGGTAGTAGTAGTAGTAGCAGTAATAGTTGAAGTGGGCATCGCAATAGTAGTAGTATTACTAGTAATAGTTACAATAGTAGTAGTAGTAGTAATGGTAGTAGTAGTTGTCGTTGTTGTAGTAGTGGTAGTAGTATTAGTTGTACTAGTTGTAAAAGTAGTACAAGTAGTAGTATCTACAGGAGTTGTAGGAGTCATAGTAGTAGCAGTAGTAGTTGTAGTGTAGTTGTCATGGTAGTAGTAATCGGAGTAGGAGCATCAGCTGCATTAGTAGTAGTAGTAGTGGAATTCGTAGTGGCAATAGTAGTAGTAGTCATCGTAGTAGTAGTAGAAGGAGTAGTAGTAAATGTTGTTGTGGTAGGAGAAGTTGTAGTAGTAGTACTAGTAGCAGTAGCAGTTGTAGTAGTAATACTATTTGTAGTAGTTGCAAGAGTAGTACGAGTAGCAGCAACAGCAACGGCAGCAGTAACAGTAATACTAGTAGTAGAAATAGGAGTAGTAGTAGTTGCTGTACAAGAAGTGAAAGTAGTCATATTGGTACCAGTAGCAGTAGCAGTAGTAGCAGCAGTAGCGATAGTAGTAGTTGTAGTTGTAGTAGTAGTAGCAGCAGTATTGGTATTAGTAGTTTTAGTAGTAGTAGCACGAGTGGTAGTTGTAGCGGTTGCAGTAGTAGTAGGTGTAGTAGTAGTAATAGTAGTAGTAATAATAGTAGTAGTAGTAATAGTAGTAGTAGTAGTATTAGTAGTATTAGTAGTAGTTGTAGTAGTAGTAGCAATACTAGTAGTAATATGAGTAGTAGTTGTAGAAATAGTAGTAGTTGTAGTAGTGTAATAGTAGTGTAGTAGTAGCAGCAGTAGTAGTAGAGGTTGTAGTAGTAGTGGTGATAATCATAGCTGAACTAGTAACTGTAGCAGGAATAGTGGTGGTTGTAGTAGTTGTAATAGTAGTGGAAGTAGCAACCGTAGCAACAGCAGTAGTCACAGTTATAGTGGTAGTAGCAGTAGTATTACCAGTAATTGTTGTTGTAGTAGTTGTGGTAGGAGAAATAGTAGTAGTAGAAATAGTATCCGAAGTAGTAGTTGTTGTTGTAGCAGTCGTAGTAGTGATGGTCATAATAATAGTAGTCGTAGTACTAGTACTAGTTGTTGTTGTAGTTGTAGTAGTAATAATAATAATAGTAGCAATAGTAGTAGTAGCAGTAGCAGTAGTAATAGTAGTAGCAGTAGTAGTAGTAGTAATCGTAATAGCAATAGTAGCAACAATAGCAGTTGCAATAGTAGTAGGTATAGTATTAGTCGCATTAGTAGTAGTGGTAGCATGAGCATTAGTTGTAGTTGCTATAGTTGGAGTTATAATAATATTAGTAGTAGTTTGCTTGTAGTAGTTATTATTGTACTTGTAGTAGTAGCCGTAATAGTAGTAGCAGTAGAGCAACAGCAGAAGTAGTAGTAGTTGTAGTATTACTAGGAGTAGTTCTAGTCGCAGTAAAGCAGTGGTTGCAGCAGTGGTAGTCGCGGCAGGAGCAGTTGTAATAGTAGTAATAGCAGATCTAGTAGCAGCAGTAGTAGTAGCTATAGTAGCTGTTGCAGTAGTAGTTGTAGTAAGAGAAGTAATAGTAGTAGTAGTAGTAGTACTAGGAGGAGGAGTAGTAATTCTAGTAGTCTTGTGGCAGTTTTTGTTGTTGCTCTTGCAATAGCTAAAGTAGTTGTTGTAGTTATTATAGTAGTAGTAGTAGTATTGGCTGTAGCAGTTGTAGTAGTAGTTATAGTAGTAGTAGCAGTAGTAGAAGTTGTAGTTGTAGTAGTAGTAGTAGTAGTAGTAGTAGTAGTAGTAGAAGTAGTAGTAGTAGTAGTCGCAATAGTTGTAGTAGTATGTGTAGCAGTAGTGGTAATAGTAGTAGTAGTTGTTGTAGTAGTAGTAGTAGTAGCAGTATCTGTAATAGTAGTAGTTGTCATTGTTGTACAAGTTGTGTTGTTAGTAGCAGTAGTAGCAGTCGCAGTAGTAGTAGTAATAGTAGTAGAAGTTGTAGTAGTTGTAGTAGTAGTAATAGCAGTAGTAGTAGTAGTAGTAGCAGCAGCAGCAGTAGTAGTAGCTGTAGTATTAGTAGTAGCTGTAGTAGTAGTCGTGGTAGCAGCGGTAGTAGTAGTTGTTGTAAAAGCAGTAGTAGTCATAGTAGTAGTAGTTGGAAAAGTAGTAGAACTATAGGAAGTAGTAGTAATAGCTGTACTAGCAAAAGTAGAAGGGGTAGTAGTATTAGCAGTAATAGTAGTAGTAGTCGCAATTATAGTTGCGGCAGTAATTATAGTAGTGGTAGTTGCAATAGTAGTAATAGCAGTAGTACTAGCAGTTGTAGTAGCCGCAGTAATAGTAGAAGCAGCAGAAGCAGCAGCAGCAGTAGTTATAGTTGGAGCAGCTATAGCAGTAGTAGGAGTGAAAGTAGTAATAGTAGTACTAGTAGCAGTACTAGTGGTACTAGTGGAAGTAGTAATATTAATATCAGTGGTAGTAGTAGAAATAATAGTTGTCGTACTAGTATTGCTAGCAGCGATAGTAGTAGTAGTTGTTGTAGTAGCAGTAGCAATAGTGGTATAAGTAGTAGTAGCAGCCGTAGAAGTAGTAGTAGTAGAAGTAGTAGTAGCAGCAGCAGCAGTAGTCTTAGTAGTTGAAGCAGTAACAGTAGTAGCAGTAGTTGTTGTAGTAGTAGTACTGGTTGTAGTAGCAGTAGTAGTAGCAGCAGTAGAAGCAATAGTTGTAGTAGTCGTGGTATCAGTAATAGTAGGAGTCCTAGTAGTAGTAGTAGCAGTAGTAGTATGAGGAGTAGATGGGGTAGTAGTCGCAGTAGTAGTAGTAGTAGTGGTAGTAGTACCAGAAGCAGTAGTTGCAGTAGTAGTAGTAGTAGTAGCAGTAGCAGCAACAGCAGTAGTAGTTATCATCGTAGAAGAAGTAGTAGTAGTAGAAGTAGTAGTAGTAGCAGCAGCAGCAGTAGTAGCCATAGCAGAAGTAGTAGTAGTAGTAGTGGTAGTAGAAGTAGTAGTAGTAATTGTAGTAGCAATAGTAGTAGTTATTATAGTAGCAGGAGCAATAGTAATAGTAATAGTAGAAGTAGTTTTTGTTGTTATTGTATTCTAAGTAGTAGTCATAGTAGTGATAGCAGCTGTAGTAGTAGTAGTAGCAGTCATTGCGGTTGTTGCAGTGGCAGTAGTAGTAGTATTAATAGTGATAGTAGTATTGGTAATAGTTGTAGTTGTAGTAGTACTAGTAGTAGTAGTAAGAGTAGCAGCAGTAGAAGTAGTAGCATTAGTAGTAGAAAAAGTTGTGGCAGTAGTAGCAGTAGCAGTAGTGGTAGTAGCAACTGTAGCAGTAGCTGTAATAGCAATAGAAGTAGTAGCAGCAGTAGTAGTAGCAATAGTTGTAGGTATAGTAGTAGTAGTATTGGTAGTAGTATTAGAAGGAGTGGTAGTAGTAGTACTACTCGTAATAGTAAGTACTAGTTGTAATAGTAGTAGTTGTTGTTGTTGTAGTAGTGGTAGTAGTAGTAATAGCTGTAGCAGTAGAGCAGCAATCGAAATAGTAGTAGTTGTAGTAGTAGCAAAAGTAGTACTCGTAGTAATAGAGCAGTAGTAGCAATAGTGGTAGTGGCGGTAGGAGCAGTTGTAGTACTATTAGTAGAAGATGTAGTTGTAGTAGTAGCATTAGTAGAAGATGTAATAGTATTAGTAGTAATAGAAGCAGTAGTCGTAGTGGCAGTAGTAGTCACAGTATTCGTAGTGGTAGTAATTATCATAATAGTAGTTGCAGCAGTAGTAACAGAGGTAGTTGCAGTAGTAGTAGCCAGAGTAACAGTAGAAGCAGCAGAAGCAATAGTAGTACTAGTTGCAGTTGGAGCAGCAACAGTAGAAGTAGTAATAGTTGTAGCAGTAGCACTACTAGTGGTACTAGTGGTAATAGTAATATTAATAGCAGTAGCAATAGCAGAAGTAGTAGTTGTTGTACTTGTAGTGGTAGCAGTAGTAGTAGTAGTTGTAGTAGTAGCAGAAGTTGTTGTTGTTGTAGCAGCCATAGCAACAGAACTAGTAGTAGTAGTATTTGTAATTGAAGCAGTAGCAGTAGTTGTAGTGGTAGCAGCAATAGTTGCTGTTGTAGTAGTAGTACTAGTTGTAGCAGTAGTAGTAGGAGGAGGAGCAGCAATAGCATTAGTTGTAGTAGCCGTAGTAGCAGTACTAGTAGCTGTACTAGTAGCAGTAGTAGCAGTAGTAGTACGGAAAGTAGTTGGAGTAGCATAGCAGTAGTAGTAGTTGTTGTAGTGGCAGTAGTACCAGAAGCAATAGTTGTAGTAGTAGCAGTTGTAGTAGTAGTAGCAGCAGTAGTAGCAGCAGTAGTAGCAGTAGTACTAGTAGTTATGGTTGTAGGACAAGTAGAAGTAGTAGTAGTAATAGTAGTAGTAGTAGCAGCAGTAGTAGTAGTAGTAGTAGCCGTAGTAGAAGTAGTAGCAGCAGTAGCAGCAGTAGTAGTAGTAGTAGTGGAAGTAGTAGTAGTAGTAGTAGTGGAAGTAGTAGTAGTAGTGGTGGTGGTGGTAATAGTAGTAGCAATAGTAGTAACAGTAGTAGTTGTTGTAGTGGAAGTAGTTGCTATAGTAGCAAGAGCAGTGGTAACAGTAATAGTCGTAGTAGTTTTTATTGTTGTCGAATTCTTAGTAGTTGTAGTAGTAGTGGCCGCAGTGACAATAGTGGTAGTTGTAGTAGTAGTAGCCGTCATAACGGTTGTTGCAGTAGCAGTAGTACTAGTAGTAATAGTGATAGTAGTACTCGTAATAGTAGTGATTGTAGTGGTACTAGTAACAGTAGAAGTAGCAGCATTAGTAGTAGCAAAAGTTGAAGCAGTAGTAGCAGTAGCAGTAGAAGTAGCAGCATTAGGAGTAGCAAAAGTTGCGGCAGTAGTAGCAGTAGGTGTTGTGGTAGTGGCTGCTGTAGTCGTAGCTGTAGTAGCAATAGTAGTAGTAATAGTAGTTACTATAGTAGTGGTAGTAGTAGCTATTGTAGTAGTAGTGATAGTAGAACGAGCTATAGTAGTACTAGCAGTAGCAATAGTCATAGGTATAGTAGTTGTACCATTAGTAATAGTATTAGAAGGTGTGGTAGAAGTAGTGGTACTAGTAGTAGCAGTACTAGTAGTAGTTGTAGTAGTAGTAGTTATTGTTATTGTAGTAACAATTGTAGCAGTAATAGCAGTAGCAGTAAAGTAGCAGTAGAAGAAATAATAGTTGTAGTATTAGAAGTATTGGTAGTTGCGGTAGGAGCAGTTGTACTAGTAGTAGTAGAAGAAGTAGTAGTAGTAGTAACAGTAGCAGTAGTTGTTGTAGTTGTTGCAGTAATAGTAGTAGAAGTAGTACTATGAGTAGTAGTAGTAGTAATAGTACTAGTAGCAGTGGTAGCTGTTGTTATTGTTGCTGCAGTAGTAGAAGTAGTTGTTGTAGTCGTGGTAGTAATGGTAGTAGTGCTAGGAGAAATAGAGTAGTAGCAATAGCAACAGTTGTAGTAGCTATTGTAGTATTAGTAGTAGTGGTGGTGTTAGCAGTAGTAGTATTACTAGTAGTAGTAGTAGTAGTAGCAGCAATAGAGGAAGTAGTAATAATAGCACAAGTTGTAGTAGTAGTAGTAGTTGTTGTTGTTGTCATTGTTCTCATAGTAGCAGAAGTAAGAGTAGTGGCCGTAGAAGCAGTAATAGTAGTAGTAGTATTAGTGGCAATAGTAGCACTAGTAGCAATAATAGTAGTAGTAGTAGTTGTAGTAGTAGCAATAGCACAAGTAGTAGCAGTTGTAGTGGTAGTAGTAGCAACAGCAGTGGTAGTAGGCAAAGCATTAGAAGTAGTACTAGAAGCAATAGTAGCAGAAGCAGTAGTTGTGGTGGTGGTAGTAGTAGTAGGAGCAGTTGTAGCAGTAATAGCAATAGTAATACTAGCAGCAATAGTAGTAGTAGTGAAAGTATAAGTAGCTATAGTAGTAATAGTTATAGTTGTAGTAGTAAAAATAGTAGTAGTTGTTGTAGTTGTAGTTATCGTAGCAGTAGTTATTATAGCAGAAGTAGTAATAGTACTAGGAGTAGTGGTAGTTGTAGCAGTAGTAGTTGTAGTAGCAGTAGTAGTAGTCGTAGTAGTTGCAATAGTAATAGTCACAGTAGTAGTAGTAGTAGTAGTAATAGTAGTAGTAGTAGTAGTAGTAGTAGTAGTATTTCCAGTAGTAGTAGTTGTGGTAGTAGTAGTAGTTGGTGAAATAGTAGTAGTAGAAGTAGGGGGAGAATTAGTAGTAGCATTAGTTGTTGTAGCAGTAGTAGTAATAGTAGGAGTTGTAGTAGGAGTAGTAGTAATAGTTGTAGTAGTAGTAGTAGTAGTAGTAGTAGTAGTAGTAGTAGTAGTAGTAGTAGTAGTAGTAATATTAGTAGTTGTAGTAGTAGTTGCAGGAGTAGCAGTTGTAATAGTTGTAGTTGCAGCAGCAGTAGTAATAGTAGTAGTAGCCATAACAGTAGTAGCAGTAGTAGTAGGCATAGTATTAGTAGCATTAGTAGTAGTAGTAGCATGAGTGGTAGTAGTAGTAGTTGTACTAGCAGTAGTTGTTATCGTAGTAGTAGCATAGTAACTGTAATGGAAGTCAGGTTATTGCATTAGAGCAGTAGTAGAAGCAGTAGTAATTGTAGTAGTAGTAGAAGTAGTACTAGTAGCTATAGAGCTATGGTAGCAGTAGTGGTAGTCATAGTAGGAGTAGTTGTAGTAGTAGCAATAATAGTAGCTGTAGAAACAGATGTAGTACTACTAGTAGTAAGACAAGTAATAGTAGTAGTAGTAAAAGTAGTAGTGTAGTGGTACTTTGTGTTGGTACTCCTGTAGTAGTTGAAGAAGTTGTTGTAGTTATTCCTGTAGTAGTAGTAGTAGTGGTCATAGTAGTTGTAGTTGTAGTAGTAGTTATAGTAGCAGTAGCTGTAGTAGTAGTAGTAGTTGCAGCAGCAGCAGCAGCAGCAGCAGTAGTAGTAGTAGAAGTAGAAGCAATAATAGCAATAGTTGTTAGTAGTTATTGTAGTAGTAGTGGTAATTGCAGCTGTTTTAGTAGTAGTGGCAGTAGTAGAAATAGCAGCAGAAGTAGTTGTTGTTGTTGTTGTACTAGTTGTATTTGTAGTAGTAGTGGTAGTGGTCGCAGAATCAGTAGTAACTATAGTAGTAGAAGTAGTAGTAGTAGTACTAGTTGCAGTAGTAGTCGTTGTTGTAGACGTAGCAGAAGTTGTTGCAAAAATAGTATAACTAGGGGAAGTAGTAGTAATATCTGTACCGATGGTAGTAGTACTAGAAGGAGTAGTAGTATTACTAGTAATAGAAGTAGTAGTACGAGTATTAGCAGCGGTAGAAATAGTTGCTGCAGTAGTAATAGCGGTAGTAGTAGCAGTAGTAGTAGCCATATTAGCAGCAGAAGCAATAGTAGTATTAGTAGTTGGAGTAGCATTAGCAGTAGTAGCAATAGAAGTGGTAATAGTAGTAGTAGAAGCAGTACTTGTGGTACTAGAGGCAGTAGTAATAGTAGTAGCAGTAGTAGTTGTTGTCGAACTAGTAGTGGTAGCAGTGGTAGTAGTAGCGGCATTAGTAGGAGCAGCATCAGCTTCAGTGGTAGTAGGAGTAGTACTAATCGCAGTAGTAGTAGGATGAGCAATGGTAGTAGTAGTAGTACTAGTAGCAGTAGCAGTAGTAGCAGTAGTAGTAGCCATAGTAGAAGCTGCAGCAGTAGTAGCAGTAGTCGTTGTAGTTGTTGTTGTTGTTGCTATAGAAGCAAGGGTAGCCGTAGCAGAAGTAGTTGCAGAAGTGGTAGAAGTAGCGGAAGAAGTAGTAATAGTTGTACCAACGGTAGTAATAGTAGCAATGGTAGTAGGGGTAGAAGGGGTATTATTATTAGTCGTAGTAGTATTAGTAGAAACAGAATTAGTAGCCGCAATGGCAGTAGTAGTAGCAGTAGTTGTAGCGGTAGTAGAAGTAGTAGCAGTAGTGCTAGCAGTAGAAGCAATTGTAGTAGTCATAGCAATAGCAGTAGCAGCAGCAATAGTAGGAGGAGCAGCAGTAGCAGTAGCAGTAGTAGCAGTAGAGGTAGTAATAGTAGTAGCGGAAGTAGTAGTAGTAGCATACGTTGTAACAGTAGTAGTTATTGTCGTACTAATAGTAGAAGTTCTAGAAGCTGTAGTAGTATTAATAGCAGTAGTCGTAGTTGTAGTAGTAGTAGCAGTAGTTTTAGGAGCAACAACAGCATTAGTAGTAGTAGGAATAGTACTAATAGTAGTAGTAATAGTAACAACAATGGTATTAGTAGTAGTACCAGCAGTAGTAGTAGTAGTTCTACCCGTAGTAGTAGCTGCAGCTGTAGTAGTTGTTGTTGTTGTTGCAGTAGCAACAGTAGCAGCAGTAGTTATTGTAGTAGTAGTAGTGGCACTCGCAGTCGTAGCAGTATCGACAGTAGTAGGAGTAAAAGTAATAGTATTAGCGACAGTAGTAATTGTAGTTGTAGTAGTAGTAGTATTAATAGTAGTAATAGGAGTAGTAGCGGTTGTTGTATTAGCAGCAGCAGCAGCAGTAGTAGTAGTAATAGGAGTAGTAGTACTAGTACTAGTAGTAGAAGTGGTAGTAGTAGTAATAGGAGTAGTTGTAGTACTGGTAGTAGCAGTAGAAGTAGTAGTAGGAGTAGGAATAGAAGTAATAGTAAAAGTACTAGTAGTAGTAGTAGTAGTAGTAGCAGTAGAAGGAGTAGTAGTAATCCGAGTAGTAGTAGGAGTAGTGGTCGAAGTAATAGTGGCAGCAATAGCAGCATTTGCAGCAGTAATAGTTGCAGTAGTAGAAGCAGTAGGAGTAATGTTTTTAGTATAAGTTGTAGGAATAGCAGTTGTAGGAGCAGTAGCAGTTGTAGTAGTGGTAATACTAGCAGTAGTAGTAGCAGTAGAAGTTGGAGTAGGAGTAGTAACAATAGTAGTAGTGGTGGTGGTAGTAGTAGTAGTAGTTGCTGCAGCAGCAGCAACAGTAGTAATAGAAGTAGTTGTAGTTGTAGTTTTAGTAGTAGTAGTAATAGTAGTAGTCATAGTGGTAGTAGTTCTTGTAGTTGTGGTAGTAGTAGTAGTCATAGTGGTAGTAGTTCTTGTAGTTGTAGTAGTAGTAGTTGTAGTTGTTATGTGTAGTAATATTTGTAGTAGTAGTAGTAGTAGTAATAGTAGCAGCAGCAGCAGTAGCAGTAGTAGAAGTAGTACAGTAGTGTAGTACTAGTAGAAGTAGAAGTCATAGTAGTCGTAATAATAACAATAGCAGTAGTAGTCTTCATTGTAGTGCCCGAAGTAGTAATTGTAATAGTAGCAACAATAGTAGTAGTAGAAGTAGCAAGAGTGTTAGGAGTATTAGTAGTACTTGGAGTGGTAGTAGTAGTAGTAGTAACAGTAATGGTAGTAGAAGTAGGAGAAGTAGTAGAAGTAGCAGTAGCTGTAGAAGTAATCGTAGAAGAAGTAGTAGTTGTATTAGTACTGGTAGTAGTAGTAGTAGTAGTAGCAATAGAGTTATAGTAGTAATAGTATTTGTAGTAGTAGCAGTAGCAACAGTAGTAGTTGTAGTAGCAGTAATAGTAATAGTAGTAGGAGTAGTAGTAGTAGTTGTTGTTATTGTAAGACTAGTTGTAGTAAGACTTGTAGTAGCTATAGTAGTAGTAGTATTAGGAGTAGCAGTAGAAGTAATAGTAGCAGTAGTAACTGTAGCAGTAGGAGAAGTTGTAGTAGTAGCAGTAGCCATAGTAGGAGTACGAGTAGCTATAGTAGGATCATGAATAGTAGTAGTTGTAGCAATTGTAGGAATAGGTGTAGAAGTAGTAATTTTAGTAGCAGCAGTAGTAGAAGTTATTGTAGTAGTATGAGTAGAAGTGGTAGTAGTAGTGGGAGTAGCAGTAGTAGTAGTAGTAGCCCAAGTTGGAGTAGGAGTAGTAGTTGAAATTCTTCTATTGCTACTACTACTACTTCTCCTACCACTAACGCTACTGCTTCTCCTACTGCTGCTAGAATCACTGCTTCTGCTACTGTCACAGTTGCTACTTCTGCTACTACTACTATTGCTATTATTACGACGGCTACTACTACTACTTCCACTACTATTGCTACTACTACTGCTAGTGCGACTATTACTGCTACAACTAATGTCACTATTGCTATTGCAACAACTGCTACTACAATTACTTCTATAACTGCGACTACTGCTACTACTGCAACTGCTACTACTACTATTCCTACTACTACTGTTCATACTGCTACTGCTGCTACTACTACGACTACTACTAATTTTACCATTACTATAACAGCTAATACTAGTATACTACTACAAATACAACAACAACTACTACTACTTCTATAATAACAACAACTACTACCACTACTACAACTACATCTCCTCCTACTATTATTGTTGTCACTACTATTGCTATAACAAATGTTACTGCTACTACTACTACTACTACTACTACTTCTACTACTATGACAACTACTACTGCTACTACTGCTACTATTACTACTGCAATTACTATTATAGCTACTGCTACTACTACTACTTCACCTACCACTACTTCTCCTACAATAACTACTTCTGCTGCTACTATCACTTCGGCTACTACTGCTACTACTTCTGCTATTACGACTACTACAAATATTGTTGCTATTACTACCGCTGTTATTACTACGGCTACTACTACTATGACAGCTATTACTATTGCCATTACTACAGCTAGGGCTAATACTACTACTTCTACTGCTACTACCACTACTACTACAACTGCTCCTACTACTATTCTTGCTACTACTCTGGCTACAACTACTAATAGTAGTACTACAACTTCTACTATTATTACTACTACTCGTACTAGTACTACGACAACTACAACTACAACTGCTACTACAACAAATCCTATTTCATCTCCTACTCTGACTACTACTCCAACTCCTGCTACTACTACTACAACTACTACAGCTACTACTGCTACTTCCACTATATCAACTACTAATCCTACTGCTTGTACTACTACAACTACTACTACTATGACTACTACTACTGCTATTACTATTACTAATGCTACAAGTACTACTACTACTACTAACTACAACTACTCCTACTACTACTACTATACCTACTACTACTGATACAATTACAGCTACTGTGACAACTACTACAAAGACTACTACTACTACTACCACTACCATGACTACTACTGCTACTACTGCTACTGCAACTACTTCTGCTGCTGCTGCTGCTACTACTACTGCTCCGACTACTACTACTGCAACAACATCAACTACTACGATAACTACTATTCCCAATCCTATTCCCATTACAGTTTGTACTAGTATTTCTTCTACTACTACTCGTGCTAGTACTACTGCTATAGCTACTCCTACTCCTACTCCAACTCCTACAAGTACTACAACAACTACTACTACAACTCCAACTCCAACTCCTACTACAACTACTACTACAACTCCTAGTCCAACTCCTCTTGCTACTACTACTACTACTACTATTGCTACTAATTCTAATACTACTACTGTTACTACTACTACTTCTAATACTAATATTAGTACTACTGCTGCAACTGCTGCTACTACAACAACAACAACTACTACTACTACTACCACCACTACTACTACAAGTACTACGACTACCATGATGGTTACTACAACTACTACAAATGCTACTACTACTACTATAACTACGACCACTATAACTACTAGTAATATACTATTACTGCTACTGTTGTAGCTACTACTACGACTACTCCTATTACTACCACTACTGCTGCTTCTACTACTACTTCTACTACAATTAGTACAATAACTCCTTTTATAATGGCAACAACTACTACTGTTACGAATACTTCTACAACAACAACTACTATTCCGACTAATACTGTGCTACTGGTGCTACTAATACTACTCCTCCCACTACTACTGCTACTGCTACTACTATTTGTACTCCAACTCCTATCGCTACTACTACTATCCCAACTCCAACTACTACTACAACCACGACTGTTACTATTACTACTCTTGCTACTCCTACAATTACCACTACTCCAACTACTACTACTCCTATTACCACTCTTACTCCAACCCCTTTTGCTACTATTACTACTACTACTACCACAACAACAACAACAACTACTACTACTACTTCTGCTGCTGCTACTTCTGCTACTGCTACTATTACTACTACTGCTGATCCTACTTCTCCTGCTATTACTGCTATTACCACTCCTGCTACTACAACAACTATTGTTGTTGCTTCTGTTGCTCCTGCTACACAACTACTATAACTCCGACTACACCAACTACTACTGCTACTACTGCTCATATTGCTACTACAAGTGCCACTACTACTGCAACTAATGCTACTATTGTTGCTACTAAATCCACTACTGCTACTATTATTGCTATGACTACTACTGCAACTGCTTCTACCACTACTAGTACAACAACTACTACTACTATTACTGCTGCTGCAGCTGCTACTACTACTACTAGTGCTACCATTGCTATAACTACTGCTACCACTACTACAACTGCTGCTACAACTGCCACAATTGCAGCTACTGCTACTGCACTACCACCACCACCACCACCACCATCTCTACTACTACTACTCTTACTACTACTACTAATACCAGAACTACAACAACAACAACAACTACTACTACTAAAACTACTCCTACTACTACTTCCACAACTACTACTATTATTGTCGCAGTTGTAGTAGTAGTATTAGTAGGATTAGTTGTAGTAGTAGCAGTAGTAGTAGTAGTAGGAGTAGTAGTAGTAATAGCAGTGGTAGTAGTAGTAGTAGTAGTTACAGTAGTAGTAGTAGTTGTGATAGTCATAGTAGTAGCAGTAGCTGGAGCTATAGTAGTGGTGGTAGTAGTAGTAGTGAGACTAGTAGTAGTTGTTGTAGTAGTATTAGCAGCACTAGCAGTTGAAGCAGTAGAAGTAGTAGTCATAGTACTAGTAGTAGCTATATTTGTTGTGGCAGTGGTAGTAGTAATAGGGGTAGTAGTAGTAGTAGTAGTAGCTATAGTAGTAGTTGCAATAGTAGTTGTAGCAGTAGTAGTCATCATAGTTATGGTAGAAGTAGTAACGGTAGTGTTAGTTGTAGTGGTCATAGAGATAGTAGAGTAGTAGTAGGAGTAGTAGTAGTAGTAGCAGTATTAGTAGTTGTAGTAGGAGTAATAGTAGCAGTCATAGGAGTGGTACTAGCGATGGTAGTAGCAGTAGTGGTAGTAGGAGTAGTAGTAGTTGCAGTAGGAGTAGGAGTAGTGGTAGTAGCAATAGTAGTAGTAATAAAAGTAGTTGTAGTAGTAGTAATATTTCTATTAGTTGCAACAATAGCACTAGCAGTAGCAGTAGTAGCGGCAATAACAACAATAGTAATAGTAGTAGTAGTTCGGGTAGTTGAAGAAGCAGTATTAGAAGTAGTAGCAATAATAGTAGTAGTAGCAACAACAGTAGTAGTAGTACGAGGAGGAGGAGTAGTAGTAGTAGTAATAGTAGTATTAGTAATAATAGTAGTTGTTGTAGTAGTAGTAATAGTAGTAGTAATAGTACTAGTTGTAGTAGTAATAGTACTAGTTGCAGTAGTAGTAGTAATAGCAACCGCGACAGCAGCAGCAGTAGCAGTAGTGGGAGTAGTGTTAGTAGTAGTAGCAGCAACAATAGTAGCAGTAGTTCTTGCAATGGCAGCAGTAGCAATTGTAGCAGTAGTAGTAGCGGTAGTCGCGATAATTGTAGTTGTAGTAGCACTAGTAGTTGCGGCAACTACAACAAAATTAATAGTGTTGTAGTAGTAGTAGTAGTCATTATAGAAGTAGTAGTAGTAGCATAAATAGCAGCACTAGTAGTAGTTGTTGTAGTTGTGGTTATTGTAGTAGTAGTAGTAGTCGTAGTAGTAATAGTTGTAGTAGTTGTTGTTGTTGTA
This sequence comes from Trichopus zeylanicus subsp. travancoricus, assembly GCA_005019695.1. NCBI lineage: Eukaryota > Viridiplantae > Streptophyta > Magnoliopsida > Dioscoreales > Dioscoreaceae > Trichopus > Trichopus zeylanicus. The sequence continues at coordinate 74,601 of RXID01018159.1, read as the reverse complement.
GTGATAGCAGCAGTAGTAGTAGCATTAGTTATGGTTGTAGAAGGAGCGATAGTAGTAGTAGTAGTAGTAGTGGTGGTTATAACAACAAAATCAAAACTAGCAGTTGTAGTAGTAGTTCTTGTGGATGTTGTAGTACTAGTCTTACTTGCACTAGCAACTGTAGAAGTAGTAGTTGTTGTAGTAGTTATAGTAGTAGTAGAAGTAGCAGTTGTTGTTGTTGTAGTAGTAGTAGCAGCAGTGGTGATAGTAGTAATAGTAGCAGTAGTAGCAGCAATAGTAATAGGAGTCATAGTAGTAGTAGGAGGAGTAGTAGGAGTAGGAGTAGTAGTAGGGGTAGCAGTACAAGTAGTAGTATTAGCAGTAGTAATAGAAGTAGCATTAGTAGTAGTAGGAGTAGTAGTACTACTACTACAAGTAGTAGGTGTAGTAGTTGGAGGAGGGGTTGTAGTTGTAGTAGCAGTAGCTAGAGTAGTAATAGTAGTATTAGTAATAACTGTAGTAGGAGTAGTAGTAATCGTAGTTTGTGCAATTGTAGTAGTAATCGTAGTAGTAGTATTAATTGTAGTACCAATAGTAACAGTAGGATTAGTAGTAGTAGTAGTAGTAGCAGCAATAGTAGTAGTAGTTGTAAGAGCAACAATAGCAATAGTAGCAGTAGTCGCAGCAACTATAGTTGTAGTACCACAGGTAGCAGTGGCAACAGTAGTAGAAATAGTGGTAGTCGTTGTAGTAGTAGTAGTAGTAGTAGTAGTAATAGTATCGGTAGAAGTAGTTGTTGCGGCTGTATTTGTAGTAGTAGTATACGTTGTAGTAGTAGTAATAGCAGTAGGATTAGTAGTCCTAGTTGTAGCAGCAGAATCAATAGTAGCAATATTATTGGTAATTGTTGTAGTAGTAGTAGAAGTAATAATAGTAGTAGTAGTAGTAGTAGTAGTGGCAGCCGCAATAGTAGTAGTTCTAAGAGCAACAACAGTAGTTGTAGCAGTAGTAGTAGTAATATTCACAGTAACAATAGTCGTGGTAGCACAGGAAGTAGCGGCAATAGTAATAGAAGTCGTAGTGTTGTAGTAGTAGTAGTAGTCGTTCTAGTCATAGTAGTAGCAGCCGCAATAGTTGCTGAGGCAGTTGTTGTTGTAGCTATAGTTGTAGTAGTAGTATAAGTAGTAGTTGTAGTAGTAGTAGTAGCTTTAGTAGTAGCGATAGTAGTAGTCGTAGTAGTGGTAGCATTAGCAATAGTGGTTGGAGTAGTAGTAGTTGTTGTGGCAGCAGAATCAATAGTAGCAGCAGTAGTGGTAGTTGTAGTGGTAGTAGTAATAATAATAGTAGTAGTAGTAAAGTAGCAATAGTAGCAGCCGTAGTAGTGGTAGCATTAGCAATAGTAGTAGCAATAGTAGTAGTACTAGTTGAAGTCATTGTCGTAGTAGCATTAGTAGTAATAATAGTAGTAGGACTAGGAGTACTTGTAGCGAAAGTAACTGTAGTAGGAAACGAAGTATTAGTAGCAGTAGCAGTAGTAATAGTAGCAGTAGTAGTAGTAGTAGTATTAGTAGTAGTAGTAGTACTTGTAGTATTTGTTGCAGTAGTAGCAGAAGTATTATTAGTACTAGTAGTAGCAGCAGTTCTAGCAGCAGTAGCAACCGTAGCTATACGAGCTGAAGTAGCAGTAGTAGTAGTAGTAGTATTAGTAGTAGCAGTAGCATTAGTAGCAGTAGTAGTAGCAGTAGTAGTAGTTGCAGTAGTTGCCGTACTAGCAATAGTAGTAGTAGCAGTACTAGGGATAGTGTAGCATTAGTTGTTGTAGTAGGAGCAGCATCAATAGTAGTAGCAGCAGCAATCGTAGTAGTAGTAGTGGTATTAGCAACCGTAGCAACAACAATAGTAGTAGTAGTAATAGTATTATTAGTAGTAGGAGCAGTAGAAGTAGTAGTAGTAGTACTAGCAGCAATAGCAGCAGCACTATTAACAGTAGTGTTAGTAGTAGTAGTCATCTTACTTGCAGTAGTAGGAGTAGTAGTAGTAGAGTAGTAGTTGTAGTTGTTGAAGTACTAATAATAATGGTAGTAGTTGCAGTAGTAGTAGTAGTCATAGCAGTAGTAGTAGTAGCAGCAGTAGTGGTTGGAATTGGAATAGAATAAGGACGAGTAGTAATTGTAGTGGTAGTAGTAGTAATAGTAGTAGTAGTAGGAGCAGTTATCGCAGTTGGAGTTGGAGTCGGAGTAGTAGTACCATTAGTAGTGGTAGTAGTAGACAAGCAGTAGTAGGAGTAGTAGTAGCAGCTATAGTAGTAGCAGTAGTGGTAGTGGCAGTACCCGGAATAGTAGTCATAGTAGTAGTAGTAGTAGTAGTAGTAATAGTAGTAGTAGTTGTTATAGTTGCAGCAGTAGTAATAGACGTAGTAGTTGTTGTTGTTGTTGTAGTAGTATTAATAGTAGAAGTAGTAGTTGTTGTAGTAGTATGAGTTGGAGTAGGGGTAGTAGTAGGAGTTGTAGTAGTAGTAGAAGTCAAGGTAGTAGTAGCTGTAGCTGTGGTACTAGTTGGAGTTGCAAGATTAGTAGTAGTAGTAGTGGTTGCAGTAGTAGTAAGAGTAGCAGTAATAGTAAAAGTAGTAGTAATAGTAGTAGTAGTGGTAGTAGTAGTAGTAGCAGCTATATTTGTTGGAGTTGGTGTAGGAGTAGTAATAGGAGTAGTAGTAGTCGGAGTAGGGATAATAGTAGTAATAGTTGTTGTAGTAGCAGTAAGAGTTGGTGTAGAAATCGTTGTACCAGTAGAAGTTGTAGTAGGAGTAGTAGTAGTAGTAGCAGTAGTATGAGTAGGAGTAGGAGTAGTTGTTGTAGTAAGAGTAGAAGTAGGAGTAGTAGTAGTAGGACAAGTCGTAGGAGTATGAGTTGGAGTAGTAGTAGCAATAGAAGTAGTAGTAGCACTAGTAGTTGTAGTAGCAAAAGTAATTGTAGTGGTAGGTGTAGTAGTAGTAGCAGTCATAGAAGTATTAGTAGTAGTAGTAGTAGTAATAGTAGTAGTAGTAGTAGCAGCTGCAGCAACAGCAGTTGTTGTAGCAAAATTTGTAGTAGTAGTATTTTTGGTAGAAGTCATAGTAGCAGTTCTAATAGCTATTGTAGTATTATTAGTAGTAGCTATAGTACCAGCAGTAGTAGTAGGAGTAGTCGTAGTGGTAGTAGGAGCCAGATTAGTAGTAGCAGGAGTTGGAGTAGTAGTCGTAGAAGTAGTAGGAGTAGGAGCAGGGGTTGGGCTAGTAGTAGTTGTAGTAGGAGTATCCATACGTGTAGTAGTAGTAATAGTTGTAGTAGGAGTAAGAGCAGGAGTATTAGTAGTAGTAGTTGTTGTAGTAGCAGCATTAGTTGTAGTGGCAGTAGTAGTGCTAGTAGTGGTTGTAGTAGTAGTTGTAGTAGTGGGAGTGGCATCTGGAGGAATAGGAGTAGCAGTAGTAGTAGTAGCATTAGAAGTGATAGTTTTGAGTGGTAGTAGTAATTGTAGTAGTAGTAGTAGTAGTAGTAGTAGTAATAGTAGTAATAGTAATAGGAATAGTAGTAGTGGTAGTAATAGTAGAAGTAGTAGTAGTATTGGTACTACTAATAGTAGTAGTAGCAGTTGAAGTAAAAGTAGTAGTAGAAGTTGTAGTAGTAGCAGTAGTAGTAGTAGTAGTAACAATACTAGTAGGTGTAGCTGTTGTAGTAGCAATAGCAGTTGAAGTAGTTCTAGTAGCACTAGTAGGAGGACTAATAGTTGAAGTTGTTGTAGTAGTAGTCGTGGTAGTAGTGGTAATAGCACTATTTGTAGTAGTAGAAGCAGCAACAGTAGTAGTAGTAGTAATTGTAGTAACAAAGTAGTACCAGTTGGAGCAATAGTAGTAGTAACAGTAGAAGTATTATTGGTATTAGTAGTTGTAGTAGTAGTAGTATGAGTGCCAGTTGTGGTCGTAGTAGTAGCAGTAGTAGGAGTAGCAGTAGGAATTTTGTTAGTCGTAGTTGTAGTAGTAGTAGTAAGAGTAGTAGCATTAGTAGTAGCAGTAGCAGTAGTAGTAGTCGTTGAAGTAGTTGTAGATGTATTAGTATTAGTAGTAGTAGTAGAGTAGTAGAAGTAGTAGAGTGTTAATAGTATTCATAGTAGTAGTTGTTGTTGTAGCAAATGTAGTAGCGGAAGCAGCAGCAGTAGCAGTAGTACCAATAATAGTAGCAGTGGTAATAGTAGTTGTGGTGGTAGTAGTAAGATAAGCTGAACAAGGAGTAGTAGTAGTATTAGTATTATTCGTAGGAGTTATAGGCGTAGCACTAGAAGTAGCACTACTACAACTACTACTTTTGATACTGCTACAACAACATCATCTACTACTACTACTACTATTTCTACCATTGCGATAACTATTGCTGCTACTACTACTACACCTACAACTACTGGCTCTAGTATTAATACTGTGACTACTACTTATATGACTACTAGTACGTTTACTCCTACAACAACTAGTACTAGTAATACTATTACGACTACTACTACTGCTGCTACAACTGCTGCAACTGCTTCTACAACTCCTTATGCTACTTGTATTCCTTTTACTACTGCTACTCCAACTACTACTACTACTACTTGTTCTACTACTACTACTACTGATGATGTTGCTCCTATAAGTACTATTACTACTGCTACTACTAATACTACTATTACTACTATTACTACAAATACACCTACTACTACTACTACTAATACTACTACAACTACTATTACTGCTACTGCTACTACTGTTGCTACTACTATTACGACAACTACTACAAATACTACTATTAATACTAAGACTACTTCTAGTACTATTACAACTACTACACCTACTCCTACTACTACTGCTGCGACTACTACTAATTCAGATGTTATTACTACTACTACTACTGCTGCTGCTACTCTTCCTACTACTTCTACTACTACTACTACTATTACTAGTACTACGATAACTACACGTGCTACTGCTGCTGCTACTACTATTACTTCTACAACAACAAATGCAACTATTACTACTACACCTGTTATTGCTACTACTGCTACTACTGCAATAACTAATACAACAATTACTATTACTCCCACTACTGCTACTGCTACTACTACTACCCCTGCCATAATAACTATTGCTATCTCTACAATAACTACAACTACTACGACTACTTCTGCTGCTGCTACTACTATTATTAGTACTGCTACTTCCACTACTATTACTACTACTACTAGTAGTAGTACTCTGACAACAACAAGAACAACTACTACTCCTACTACTACTACTAAAACTACTACAACTACTACCGTTACTTCTACTTCTGCAACTACTAATACTACTGCTGCTACTACTACATCTACTATTGCTGCTTCTACTACTACCGATATTACTATTAATACTATTGCTACTACTTCAACTACTACTATTATTGTAGCTACTAGTGCTACTACTACTACTACAACTACTGCTTCAACTATCACTACTGCTACTGCTACTACTATTACTACAACTATTACTGCTACTCCGACTCCAACAACCGCAACAACAATAACTACTACTACTACTACTATGACAACAACTATTCAAACTCTGACTCCCACCACTATTATTGCTACTATTTCTACTACCACCACTCCTACTACGAATGTTACAACTACTACTACTGCAACTGCTATAACTACCGCTTCTACTATCACCACTCCTGCTATGACTATTACTACTACTACAACAACTATTAGTACTATACTACTTCTGCTACTGCTACAACAACCACTACTACTAAGACTATTACTACATTACTACTACTACAACTGCTTCTACTACTACTCCTTCCATTACAGCAACTACTACTACTACTTCTATTTCTACTATAGCAGTAGTTGCTGCTGCTGCTGCTGCTGCCACTACTACTACTGCTGCTGCTACTCCTACTATTCCTACTATTACTCCTACTACTGCTACTACTACTACTCCTCCTCCTCCTACTACTACTACAGCTACTATGACTCCTATTCCAATGCCTACCACACTACTACTCCTACTATTGGTACTACAAGTAGGAGTGGTAGTAGTAGTAGTACCAATAGTAGTAGTAGTAGTAATAGTAGTAGGGGTGGGAGGAGTAGTAGTAGCAATTGCACTAGTAGTAGAAGTAGTAATAGTAGTGGTAGTAGCAGTGGTGGTGGTGGTGGTGGTGGTAGTAGTAGGAGCCATAGTAGTGGGAGGAGTAGTAGTAGAAGTTGTGGTAGTAGTAGTAGAAGTAGTAATAGTAGCAGTAGTTGCTACGGCTGCCACAACTACTACTGCTACTGCTACTGCGACTATTCCTACTATTACTCCTCCTACTACTACTACTACTCCTCCTCCTCCTACTACTACTACAGCTACTATGACTCCTATTCCAATGCCTACCACACTACTACTACTACTGCTGCTAGCACTCCTACTTCTACTGCTACTTCTAGGATTCCAACTCCGACTCCCACTACTGCAACTACTGCTACTCCGACTCCCACTACTCCAACTCTTACTACAACTCCTACTCCCACTCCTACTACTTGTACTATAGCTATTACCACTACAACTACTACCACTTCTATTACTACTACTAGTAGTAGTACTACCACGACTACAGCAACAACAGCAACAACTACCACTCCAACTACAATTCCTACTCCAAGTACTACTACTACTACTACAAGAACTACTATTGCAACTACCACCGCTACTACTACAACTACGACTGCCACAATCAATAATACAATTAGTACTACTCCTACTACTACTCCTACTCCAACCCCTACTACTACTATTATTGCCACTAGTACTACTATTAATACAACAACTACTACTACCACTAATACTACTGCTACTACTACTACTACTTCTACCACTACTACTAATTCTGCTACTACTACTACTGCTCCTACAACTGCTACTACTACTAACACCACCACCACTACTACTACTGCTACTAATGCTACTATTACTACTGATTCTGCTGCTCTAGGTACTACTGCTACTACTATTCCTATTACTACTACTACTGCTATTGCTATTGTTGCTACTACTACTACTATTACTACTACAACTTCTCCAACTACTTCTGCTAGTGCTGCTACTAATAATTCAACTATACTATTGCTGCTTCTACTACTGATACTGCTACTAAGTCTGCTACTTGTGCTAAAATTACTATTGCTAGTACTATAGGTACTACTGCTACTACTTTCGCAACTACTACTACTACAAGTACTACTACTTTTGCTACTAGTGCTACTGCTGCTACTGCTACTACTCTACTGCTAGTACAATAACTACGACTACTACTGCTACTACTATTACTATTACTACTGCTGCTGCTACTATTACCACTACTACTACTACTACTACTACTACTACAACTAGTACTAGTACTACTACTACTACTACAACTGCTACGACGACTACTACTACAGCTACTACTTTTACCACTACTATAGCTACTACTACTACTATTACAACTACTACTACAACTACTACTTTCACCACAACTATAGCTACTACTATTGCTGCTACTACTACTAGTACTACTACTACTGCTGCTGCTACTACTGTAACTACTACAGCTACTACTGCAACAACTAGTGATAGTGCTACTACTCTTGCTACTACTACCACTACTACTGCTACTACCACTACTACTAGTAGAACTAAAACTGCTACCATGATATCCACTACAACAACCACTACTACTGCTACTGCTACTACTATTACTACTACTACTAATACTACTGTTACTACTGTGGCAACAAATACTACTACTACTACTCCTTCTAATACTACTACTATTGTTGTTGTTGTTGTTGCTACTACTACTAGTACTATAACTGTTGTTGTTATTGTCGTTGCTACCATAATCACTGCTGCTATTACTTTTCTAGCTACTATTACTACTGCTATAGCTTCTACTTCTACTACACTGCTATCGCTTCTACTACTACTACTACTACTACTACTACTACTACTATTACTACTACTATTACTACTACTACTACTACTTCTACAACTACTTTTACAACTACTACTACTACAGGTACTACTACTAGAACTACTGCTACTACTATTACTACTACTAGAACTACTACTACCACAACTACTACTACTACTACTTCTCCTTCAATAACAACTAATGAAGCTACTAATGCTTCTACTACTACTGTTACTATTACTACTACTACATCTACAACTACTTCTACATCTTCTGCTACTACAAGTACTACTACTATATCTACTGCTATGACTACTACTACTACTACTACTTCTCCTTCAATAACAACTACTACTACTTCTCCTACAACTACTGCTGCTACTGCTACTACTTCTAATACTACAACTACTGCTATTGCTACTAATACTGCCACTACAACTACTACTTTGCCACTATTAATGTTGCTACTACTTTTGCTACGACTATTATTGCTACTACTACTACTGCTGCTGCAACTACTACTACCACTACTACTACTACTACTCCCATTCCTACTACTACTACTACTACTCCTGATACTACTACTACTACTACAACAACTACAACTAATATTACTATTGCTACTATGGCAGCTACTGCTAATACTATTACAACTATTACAACTATTGCTACCATTACTGCTGCAACAGCTGCAATAGCTACTACTACTACTACTACCACTTCTGTTGCAACTACAATAACTACTAGTACTACTGCTGCTACTATGACTACTCCAACTGCTACTACTACTACTACTAATACTGCTTTTACTAATACTTTTACTACAATGACTACTACTACTATTACTGCTACAACTACCTCTTCTCCTCCATCCACTACTGCTGCTACAACTTCTTCTTCTACTACTACTTGTACTATTACTACTAATACTTCAACTTTTGATACTACTGTGACTACTACTACTACTACTTCTACGTATACCACTACTTCTGCTACTACTACTTCAACTACTACTATGGCTACTACTACTGCTACTACTATAGTTATTGCTACTACTACTATTATTTCTAATACTACTGAAGCTGCTAATGCTACTTCTACTATTATCACTATTACTACTCCTATTACTAGTACTACTACTATTACAACAACAACCGCAACTTCTACTACTATTATGACTACTCCAACTACCACTACTGCTCTTATTACAACTGCTACTACCACTACCAGTCCTACTAATAATACAACTCTAAACATTCCTACTACAATAACTAAAACTACTACTATTGCTATCGCTATTGCTGCTACTACTACTACCACTATGACTACTACAACAACAACTACTACAACATTAGTTACTACCGCTACTAGTGCTACTACTACTGCTACTACTATTGCTACTATTGCTTTTTATACTATTACTACTCCTACTACTATTGCTACTACTACAACTACTACTGATAATACGGCTACTACTAAAACTACTACTACTACTATTGTGACTATTACTACTACTACTGCTGCTGCTGCTGTTATTACAACTGCTACTTCTACTATAACTAATACTACTACAACTACCACTACTTCTACTACTGCTACTCCTTCTCCGAATACTACTACTACTACTATTGCAACTACTACTTTATCTACTACTATTGCAACTACTTCTATTACTACTGCTACTACTACTACTACCACTACCAGTCATACAAATACTACTACTCTAAACACTCCTACTACTACGACTTTTGCTACTACTACAACTACTGCTGCTACTATCACTACAACCACTACTACTATGACTACGACTACAGCAACTACTAGTACTACAACTACAGCTACTGCTGCTATTATTTCTACTACTACTACTTCTACTGCTACTACAATTGCTACTATTTTTTTGCTATGATTACTACTACTACTACAACTGCTACTGCTACTATTGTTATGGCTACTACTAGAACTACAACTACTACTACTGTGACGGTTACTACTACTGTTGTTGCTGTTGTTGCTATTACTACTACTATTGCTACTACTACTACTAATACTACTATAACTACCAGTACTGATACTGCTACTAATACTACTACTCCTACTCCTTCTCGTACTATTACTACTACTACTATTGCAACTACTACTTCTGGTATCACTACTGTGACTACTTCAATTACAACTACTACTACTGTTGCTACTACTACAACTTCTACCACTAGAACAACAACAACTACTACTACTACTACAACTACTACTAGTACCACTACTACTCCAATAACTACTACTATTACAACTAATAATGCTACTACAACTTCTCCAATTGCTACTACTACTACTCCTATAGCTACTACTACTACTACTATTGCTGCTACTACTACTACCTCTACAACTACCACTGCTAATACTACTACTACTACAACTACGCCTATTGCTACTACAACTAGTACTACTACTACTACTGTTACTACCACTACTAATGCTGCTGCTACTACTTCTACTACTACTACTTGTATTATTACTACTACTACTACAACTACTGTTACTACTATTACTACTCCTACTACTATTGCAGCTAATAAAACTGCTACGACTAGTACTACTAGTACTACTACTGCTATTATTGTTGTTGTCGCTAATACTACAAGCAGTATTAATACTTATATTAGTTGTAGTAGTAAGGGTAGGAGTGGGACTAATAGTAATTGGAGTAGTGGTAGTAGTAGTAGTAGTAATACTAGGAGTAGTAGTAGCAGTAGGAGTTAGAGCAGTAGTAGAAGTCGTACTTGCAAAAGAAGTAGTAGCAATAGTAGGAGCAACAATAGTAGTACTTGTAGTAGTAGTTATAGTAGTAGTACTAGTAGTAGTAGTAGCAATAAGAGTAGTAGCAGTAGTAAAAGTACTAGAAGTAGCAGTAGTAGTGGTAGTAGTAGTAGAAGTAGTAGCAGTATTTGTAGGAGTAGTAGTAGTTGTAGTAGTTATAATTGTCACAGGAGTTGTAGGAGTAGGAGTTGGAGTAGGAGTGGTAGTATGAGTTGTAGTAGTGGTAGTAGGACTAGTATGAGTAGTAGTAGTAGTAGCAGCAGGAGTAGGAGTTGTAGTAGTAGCAATAGTAGGAGGAGGAATAGTAGTAGTTGTAGTCGTAGGAGTAGGAGTACAAGTGGTAATAGGAGTAGTAGCGAAAGCAATAGTAGTAGTAGTAGGAGTGGCCGTAATAGTAGTAGTTGGAGTAGTAGGGGTTGTAGGCACACTAGCAGTAGCAGCGGCAACATCAGTAACTACAATAGTAGTAATAGCAGTAGTAACAATCGTAGATAGTAGTACTTATAGCCAGAGTACTAGTTGTAGTAGCAGTAGCAATAGTAGTAGTAGTAGCAGTATTAGTAGAAGTAGTAGTATTTGGAATAGTAGTAGGAGTAGGAGTCAGGGTTGGAGTGGTAGTAGCAGAAGTAGTAGTAGTAGTAGTGGTAGTAGTATTAGTCACAGTAGTAGTAGCAGCAGCAGCAGCAGTAGTAGAAGTAGTAGGAGGAGTAGTAGTTGTTGTAGCTATAGTAGTTGTAGTCATAGGAATAGTAGTAGCCATAGTAGCTGTACTAGTATTTGCGATGGTAGTAGTAGTAAAAGTAGTAGCAGTAGGAGTAGTAGTAGTAGTCGAAGTAGTAGCGGTAGCAGTAGTAGCAGTAGTGGAAGTAGCATGAGTAGTAGATGTAGTAGTAATAGTAATAATAGTTGTAATAGTTGTAGTAGTAGTAGTTTTTGTAGAAGTAGTAGCAGTAGCAGTAGTAGCAGTCATAGTTGTTGTAGTAGTAGTAGTAGTATCAAAGCTAGTGGTAGTAGTGATTCTAGTAGCAGAAGTAATAGTAGGTGTAGTTTTAGGAGTAGGAGTTGGTGTATAAGTAGTAGTAGTAGTAATAATACTGATAGTAGAAGTAGTAGTTGTAGTAGTAGTAGTAGTCTTTGTTGTTGTTATAGTAGTAGTAGTAGTAGCAGCAGCAGTAGTAGTAGTAGTTGGAGTAGTAGCAGGAGTAGGTGTAAGAGTAGGTGTAGTTGGAGCAGTAGTAGTTATAATAGTAGCAGTAAGAGTAGTAGTAGTAGCTGTAGTAGCAGGAGTAGTGGGAGTAGCAATAAAAGTAGTGGCAGAAGTAGTAGTAATAACAATAGAAGTAGTAGTAGCAGTGGTTGTAGCAACAGAAAATGAAATAGCAGGTTTAGTGCCAACAGTAGTTGTAGTAGTAGCAGTAATAGTAGCTGAATTAATAGTAGCAATAGTTGTACTAATAGTGGAAGTAGTCGTAGTAGTAGTAGTAGTGATAGGTGTAGGAGTAGTACTACTAGTGGTAGCAACAGTAGTAGTAGTAGAAGCAGTAGTAGCTGCAGTAGTACTAGCAGTAGTAGTAATAATAGTAGAAGTAGTTGTTGTAGTAGTACTAGTTGTAGCAGTAGTAGTAGTAGAAGAAATAGTAGTAGTAGTAGTAGTTGTTGTAAGAGTAGAAGTAGTAGTAGTAGTAGTTGTAGTTGTCGTAGGAGGAGTAGTAGTAGTAGCAGCAGCAGTTGTTGTAGTAGTTACAACACTAATAGTAGTACTAGCATTAGTAGCAGTAGTTATTATTGTTGTTGGTGTTGTAGTTATAGTAGTCATGTTAGTAGTAGTAGCAGGAGTAGTAGTAGCAAAAGCAATAGTGTTGTTGTAGTAGTAATTATAGTAGGGAAGTAGTTGCAGTTATACTTGTAGCAGCGCAGTAGTAGTTGCAATAGTGTTGTAGTAGTAGTAATATTGTTGTTGCGGTAGTAGTTGCAATAGTGTTGTTGCAGTAGTAGCGCAATAGTAGTAGTAGCAGCAGCAGCAGCAGTAGTAGTAGTTGTTGTTGAAGTAGTGGTTGTTGTTGTAGTAGTAGTTGTAGTAGTAGTAGTAGTAGTAGTAGTAGTAGTAGTAGTAGTAGTAGTAGTAGTAGTAGTAGTAGTAGTAGTAGTAGCAGTAGTAGTAGCAGTAGTTCTCATTATAGTAGTAGTAGCAGGAGTAGTAGTAGTAGTAATAATAGTAATAATAGTAGTATTAGTAGTCATTATAATAGTAGTAGTAGTACTAGTAGCAGCAACAGTAGTAGTGGTAATAATAGTAGCTATAGTAGTTGTAGTAATCGTAGTAGTAGTAGTATTACTTGTAATAATAGTAGTAGTGGTGGTGGTAGTAGTAGTAGCAGTAGTAGTTGTGATAGCAATAGCAGTTGTAGTAATAGTAGTATTAGTTGTAATCATAGTAGTAGTAGTCATACGTGTACAAATAGCAGTAGGAGTTGGAGTAGTAGTAGTAGTAGTATACTAGTAGTAGTAGTACCAACAGTAGTGCGAGTAGGAGTAGTAGTAGTAGTAGTAGAAGTAGTAGGAGTAGTATTAGTTGCAAGAGCTGGAGTAGGAGTAGTAGTTGTTGTTGTAGTAGTAGTAGTAGAAGTAGATTAGTAGTAGAAGTAGTAGGAGTAGTATTAGTTGCAAGAGATGGAGTAGGAGTAGTTGTTGTTGTTGTAGTAGTAGTAGTAGAAGTAGTATTAGTAGTAGTAATTATAGTAGTCATAGTATTTGTTGTAATAGTATTAGTACTAGTAGCAACGGAAGGACTAGGAATAACGATAATCAGAGTAGTGGTAGTAGTTATAGAAGTAGGAGTAGTAGTAATAGTTGGTATTTGAGTAGGAATAGTAGCGGTTGTGCTAGTGATAGTAGTAGTTGTAGTAGCAGCTATAATAGAAGTAGTTGTAGCAGTTGTAGTAGTGTTGTACTTATAGTATAGTAGTAGAAATTGGAGTAGTAGTGGTAATAATTGTAACAATTGTAATAGCAACAGCAGTAGTAGTAGTGGTGGATAGTAGAAGAAGTGGTAGCTATTGTAGTAGGAGTACTAGAAGTTGTAGTAGTTGTAGTATTTGTAGTATTTGTAGTTGTCAGAGGAGTGGTAGGAGTACGAGTTAGAGTTGATGTGGTAGTACCACTTGTAGTAGTAGTACTAGTACTAGTTGGAGTAGTAGTAGTAGCAATAGCGGGCGTTGGAGTAGTAGTAGTGGTAGAAGTAGTAGTAGGAGAAGGAACAGTAGTACTGGTAGTCGTAGGAGTAATAGTAGGAGTAGTAGTAGTTGCAATAGTAGTAGTAGTTATAGTAAAGTAGCAGCAGCAGTAGTAGTCATAGTAGTAGCAGTAGCAGTAGTAGTAGTTGTTGTTGTTGCAGCAGTAGTAGTAGTAACAATAGCAGCAACAGTAGTAGTAATTGTAGCATTCGGAGCAGTAGCTATTATAGTTGTAGTAGTTATGATTGTAATAGTTGAAGTTGTACTAATAGTAGTACTAACAGTAGTAGTAATAATAATAGTAGTAGAAATAATTATCATTGGAGTAGGAGTTGTAGTTGTAGTTGTAGTAGTAATAGTGGTAGTTGAAATAGGAGTATTAGGAGTAGTAGTTGTTGTAGTAGTCGTAGTACTAGTAGTAGTAGTACTAGCAGTAGTAATTGTAGTAGTAGTCCTAGTAGTAGTAGTGGCTATTATTGTAGTAGCAGTAACAATAGCTTCAATAGTAGTAGTAGTTGTTGTTCTACAATTGTTGTTGTCGTTGTAGTAGTAGTAGTCATAGTAGAAGTAGTAGTAGTAGTAGTAGTATTAGTTATAGTAGCAATTGTAGAAGTAGTGGTGGTAATAGCAGTACAAGTAGTAGCAGTAGTATTATTACGTGTAGGAGTAGGAGTAGGAAGAGTAGTAGGAGCGGCAGAAGTAGTATTAGTAGTAGTAGGTGTTGTAGTAGTAGCAATAGTAGTATTAGCAACAGCAGTAGTTGTTGTTTTTGTAGTAATAGTCACAGTAGTAGTAGTTATAATAACAGTAGCAGTAGTAGTAATAGTAGTAGTAGTTGTTGTTGTAGTAGTAGTAGTAGCAGCAGCAGCTGGAATATTGGTAGTTGTAATAGTAGTAGTTGTGGGAGCAGTAGAAGTACTAGTAGAAATTATTGTAGTAGTAGTAGTAGTATTAGTATTAGTATTAGTATTAGTAGTTGTCGTTATTGTTATTGTAGTAGAAGTTGTTATTATAGAAGTTGTAGTAGTTATAGTAGTTGTTGTTGTTCTAGTAGCAGTAATAGTTGTTGTTGTTGTTGTTGTCATTATTGCTGTAGTTGTTGTTGCAGTCATCATAGTAGTAGTAGCAAGAGTGGTAATAGTGTTAGAAGTAGTAGTCGTAATGGTAGTAGTAGTAGTGGCCGCAGTAGTAGTAGAGCAGAAGCAGTAGTAGTAGGTGTAGTAGTTGTAGTATTAGTAGTCGTATTCGGAGTAGCAGTAGTAGGAGGAGGTGGATTAGCAGAAGCTGTTGGTGTAGGAGTTGTAATTATTGCAGTCGTAGTTGTAGTTGTTGTTGTAGTAGTAGTGGTAGTAGTAGCAGTAGGAGTAGTCGAAGTGGTAGTAGTAGTAGTAGTAGAAGTAGTCGTTGTAGTAATAGTAGTAATAGTAGTAGTAGTAGTAGTAGTAGTAGTAGTGGTAGTAGTAGTAGTAGTAGTAGTAGTAGTAGTAGTAATAGTTGTAGTAGTAGTTGCAGTAGAAGTACTAGTACTAGTAGTAGTAGTTGTAGTAGTCACGGCAGTAGTAATAGTAGTGGGAGTAGTCGTAGTAGTAGTAGGAGATGCAGCAGCAGCAGTAGCTGTAGTAGTTGTCGTAGCAATGGTAGTAGTAGTAGCAGTAGTAGCAGCAGTAGTAGTTAAGAGCAGCAGTAGAAGTTGTTTAGTAGAAGTAGAATTATGAGTAAGAGTAGTAGCAGTAGCAGTACTAGAAGTAGTAAAAGGAGTAGGCGTAGGAGTATGGGTAGTAGTAGTAGTAGAAGTAGTAGTAGTAGCAAAAGTTATGTTAATAGTTATTATCGCAGTAGTAGTTGTAGTAGTAGTAGTAGTAGTAGTAGTAGTACTAGTAGTAGTAGTAGTAGTAATAGGAGGAGGGGTAGGAGTATGGGTAGTCGTAGGAGTTGTAGAAGCAGCAGTAGTAGGGGTAGGAGCAGCAGCAGCAGTAGTAGTAGTAGTAGTAGTTGTAGTAGTATTAGTAGTAGTAGTCGTAGTAGTGGTAGGAGTAGCATTAGTAATGGTAGTCAGAGAACTAGTAGCAATGGTAGTAGTAATAGCAGTAGTAGTAGTAGTCATATGAGTAGTAACAGGTGTAGTAGTAGTAGTATGAGTAGTAGTAGCAATAGTAGTAGTAGTAGTGGTAGAAGTAGCAGTAGTTGAAGTGTTAGTAGTGGTAGTAGTAGTTGTTGTTGTTGTAGTAGTAATAGGAGTAGTTGTAGGAGTAGGGGTATTAGTAGGAGCCGTACTAGTAAGAGTAGCAATAGAAGTACTAGCGGTAGTAGCAGTAATAGTCGTACTAGGAGGAGTAGTAGGAGTAACAATAGAAGTACTAGCAGTAGTAGCAGTAGTAGTAGTTGTAGCTATAGTAGTAATAGTAGCAGTTATAGTATCAGTACGAATAGTCGTAATAGTAGTAGTAGTAGTAGTTGTAGGAGAAGTTGTACTAGTAGTAGTAGAAGTAGTATGATTAATTGTAGCAATATTAATAGTAGTAGCGGTAGTTACAGTAGGAGCAGTGGTAGAAGATGCAGTAGTAGAGAAAGTAGTAGTAGTTGTTATAGAAATACTAGTTGTAGTCTTAGTAGTAGCAAACGTGGTAGTAGGTGCGCTAGTAGTCGAAGTAGTAATAGTAGTAGTAGCAGAAGTAGTAGTTGTAGCAGTAGTACTAGTACTAGTAGTAGAAGCAGTAGTAGTAGTAGGGGAAGTAGTAGTAGTATCGTTAGTCGTAGTAGTCATAGTAGGAGAAATGGTTGTGGTAGTCGAAGCAGCAGTAGTTGCAGTAGCCATAGTAGTACCAGCAGCAGTATTAGTAGTCATAGTAGCAGCAGTAGCAGTAGTAGCAATAGTAGCAACAACCGTAGTAGTAGTAGATGTAGCTATAGTAGTAGCAGTAGCAGTAGTAGCAGTAGTAGCAATAACAGTTGTAGTAGTAGCTGTAGTTATAGTAGTAGAAGTAGCAGTAGTAGCAGTAGTAGTAGTAGTAGTAGTAGTAGAAGAAGAAGAAGAAGAAGAAGAAGAACAAGTAGCAGTAGTTTTAGTAGTAGTAGTCACAGTAGTAGTAGTAGTTGTAGTAGTAGTAGAAGTAGCAGTAGTAGTATTAATTGTAGTGGTAGTGGTAGTGGCAGTAGTAGTAGTAGAAGAAGTAGTACTAGTAGTAGTGATAGTAGTAACACTAGCAACAGTTGTAGTAGTAGCCGTAGGAATTATAGCAGCAGCAGTAGTAGTAGCAATAGTAGTAGTCGAAGTAGTAGCAATAGTAGTAGTCGAAGTAGTAGTAATAGCAGTAGTAGCAATAGTAGTAGTAGTAGCAGAAGCAGCAGTAGTAGTAGTAGAGGTAGTAGTAGTAGTAATAGTAGTAGTAGTAGTAGTAGTAGTAGTAGTAGAAGTGGTAGTACTAGTCGTAGTAGTTTTAGTAGTAGTAGTATTAGTTGCAAGAATCAAAGTAGTAGTAGTAGCAGCAACAAAAGTATTAGTAGTAGCAATTGTAGTATTAGTTCCTACAGCAACAGTAGTAGTCATAGTAGTAGAAATAGTAGAGGTAGCAGCATCAATAGTAATAGTAGCAGCAGCAACAGCAACAGCAGTAGTAGTAACAGTGGCTGTAGTAGTAGTAGTCACCATTGTAGTAGTATCAGTATTAGTAGTAGTGATTGTAGTAGTAGGAGGAGGAGGTGGAGCAATAGTAGCAATAGTAGCAGCTATAGTAGTAGTTATAGTTTTAGTAGGAGTAGTAGTAGGAGATGTAGTAGTAGGAATAGTACTAGTATTAGTAATAGTACTAGTAGCAGCAGCAGTAGTAGTATTAGTATGTATAGTCATTGTTGTTGTAGTAGTAGGAGAAATTATACTAGTAGTAGAAGTAGTATGATTATTTATAGTCATAGTAGTAGTAGTACTGGTAATTGTAGAGGTAGAAATAGGAGTAGAATTAGAAGAAGCAGTAGTAGAGAAAGTAGTAGTTGTAGTTGTTTCGGTTACAGTAGTAGCAGAAATAGTAGTAGTGGCAATAGTAGTAGTAGTAGTATTAGTTGTAGTAGTACCAGTAATAGAAGTAGTAGTAACTAAAGTAGTAGTAGTTGCACTAGTAGTAGAACTAGTAGTAGTATTAGTTGTAGTATTAGTAGTAGAAGCAGTAGTAGTAGCACTAGCAGTAGTAGCAATAGCAAAAGTAGTAGTAATAGTAGGAGGAGAAGTAGTAGTAGTAGCATTAGTAGTAGCAGTCGTAATAAGAGCAGTTGAAGTAGAAGTCATAGTAGCAGTACTTGCAGTAGAATCAGTAGTAGCAGCAGCAGCAATAGTTGTCGTAGTTGCAACAGTAGCAGTGGCAGCAGTAGTGCAAGGCATAGTAGTAGTAGTAGCTATAGCTATAGTTGTAGTAGCAGTAGCAGCAGTAGTAGCAGCAGTAGTAGTAGAAGTATTATTATTATTATTATTCTTAGGTTTTGATGTTGTAGTTGTAGTAGTAGTAGTTGCAGAAGTAGTAGTAGGAGTATTAGTAGTAGTAGTAGTGGTAGTAGTAGTAGATGAAGTAGTAGTAGTAGTTATAGTTGTAGGACTAGTAGCTGGAGTAGGAGTAGTAGCAATAGAAGCAATTATAGTAGTAGTAGCAATAGTTGTAGTCGAAGTAGTAGCAATAGGCGTAGTAGTAGTAGTAGTAGTAGTAGTAGTAGTAGTAGTAGTAGTAGTAGTAGTAGTAGTAGTAGTAGTAGTAGTAGTAGTAGTAGTAGTAGTAGAAGTAGTAGTAGTAGAAATAGTAGTAGTAGTAGCAGCAGCAGTAGTAGTAGCATAGTAGTGGTAGTCATAATAGTAGCGTATTAGCAGTAGTGGTCGTAGTAGTGGTAGTAGCAATAGTAGCAACAACAGTAGTAGTAGTAGTAGTACAAGCATAAGTAGTAGGAGCGATAGAGGTAGCAGTAGTAGTTATTGTTATTGTTGAAGTGGAAGTAGGAGTAGGACTAGTAGTAGCAGTAGTAGGAATAGGAGTAGTAGTAGTAATAGTAGTAGGAGTGGGAGTAGGGGTAGTAGTAGTAGTCGTATTAGTAGTAGTAGTAGTAACAGAAGTAGTAGTAGTTGTAGCAGCAGCTGCAGTTGTAGTTGTAGTTGTAATAATAGTAGTAGTAGCAGTCGTAGGAGTAGTAGTCATAGTAGTAGTAGCAGTAGTAGAAGTAGTAGTAGTAGTAATAGTAGTAGTATTAGTAGTAGTGGTGGTGGTAGTAGTAGTAGCTGCAGTTGTAGTAGTAGTTGTTATTGTTTTAGAAGTAGCAGTAACTATTATAGCTATAATAGTAGTAGTTGTTGTTGTTGTTGTAGTAGTAGTAGTAGGAGGAGGAGGAGTAGTAGAAGGAGCAAGAGTTAGAGTAGGAGAAGTTGTAGTTGTTGTGGTTGTAGTAATACTAGTAGGAGTGGTAGTAGTAGTAGTAGTAGTAGTAGTCATGGTTGTAGTAGGCTTATTAGTTGCAGTAGTAGTAGTTTTTGTTGTAGTACTAGTAGTAGTAGTAGTCATAGTAGTATTATTAGTAGTTGTAGTAGTAGTAGTAGAAGTAGTAGCTATTGTGGTACTAGTTGTAGTAGTAGGAGTGGGAGGAGTTGTAGTAGTAGGAGTAGGAGGAGTAGTAGCAGTAGTAATAGATGTAGTTGTAGTAGTAGTTGTAGTAGTAGTAGGAGAAGTGGCGATTGTAGTAGTAGAAGTAGTAGTAGTAGCAATAGTAGTAATAGTAGTAGTAGGAGGAGGAGGAGGAGTAGTAGTAGCAGTAGCAGTAACAGCAGTAGTAGTTGAAGTAGTTGTAGTGGTAGTAGGAGTAGTAGTAGCTGTTGTAGTAGTGATAGTATTAGTAGTTGTAGTAGTAGTAGTTGCAGTGGTAGTGGTAGCAGTAGTTGTAGTAGTGGTGGTAGTATTAGTGGTAGTTGTTGTTATTGTTGTAGTAGTTATAGTGATAGAAGCAGTACCAGCATTTGTACTAGTAATAGTAGTGGTAGTAGGGGTTGTAAGGGTAGTAGTAGTTGTTGTAGTAGTGGTGGTTATTGTTGTTGTTGTTGTAGTAGTAGTAATAATAATAGTTTCAAGAGTAGTAGTTGTACTAGTACTAGCAGTTTTAGTAGTAGTGTAGTAGTAATAGCTATAGTAGTAGTTGTACAAAATAGTTGCAGTAGTAGAAGTAGTAGTAGTAGTTGTAGTTGTGATAGTGGTAGCAATTATAGCGGTAATAGTAGTATTTGTCATAATAGTAGTATTATTAATAGCAGTAATAGTACTAATAATAGTATTAGATGTAGTAGTCATAGGAGTGGCAAGAGTAGTAGTTGTACTAGTACTAGCAGTTTTAGTAGTAGTGTAGTAGTAGTAGCTATAGTAGTAGTTGTACAAAATAGTTCCAGTAGTAGAAGAAGTAGTTGTAGTTGTAGTTGTGATAGTGGTAGCAATTGTAGCGGTAGTAGTAGTATTTGTCAAAATAGTAGTAATAGTACTAATAGTAGTATTAGATGTAGTAGTCATAGGAGTGGTTGTAGTAGTAATAGTAGTATTAGTAGTAATAAGTCAAAGTAGTACTAGTGGGGGTAGAAGTAGCAGTAGGAGTTGGAGTAGGAGTAGTATTATTAGTAGAATTAGTAGTAGTAGAAGTAGTAGTAGTAGGAGTAGTTGTAGTAGTATTAGTTGTAGTACTAGTAATAGTAGTAAGAATAGGAGTAGTTGTCGCAGTAGTATGTTTATGAGTAGTAGTAGTAGTAGCAGGAATAGGAATAGGAGTGGTAGTGTTAGTAATAGCCGTATTAGTAGTAGTAAGGGCATTCGCAGTTGTAGCAGTTGTACCTGTAATAGAAGTAGTAGTCGATTAGTAGCAGCAGTAATAGTAGTTGTTGTCATAGTACTAATAGAAGTAGTAGCAGTAGTAGTAGTAGAAAATGAAGAAGAAGAATAAGAAGTAGTGGTAGTGGTAGTAGGAGTAGGTATGGTAGTAGGAATAGGTGCAGGAGTAGGAGTAGCAGTCAGAGTACTAGTACTACTAGTAGTAATTATAGGAATGTTAGTTGTTGATGTAGTTATAGTAGTAGTAGTAGCTATAGCAGTAATAGCAGCAGTAGTAGGACGAGGAGTATTAGTAGTAGTAGTAGGAGAACTAGCAATAGTAGTAGTCATAGTTGCAGTAGGAGTTGGAGTAGTAGTAGTAGTAGCAGTCATAGTAATAATATTTGTAGTAGTGGTAGCAGTTGCAATAGTAGTAGTAGGAGACGTAGTTCTAGTAATAGTAGTAGTTGTAGTGATTGTAGTAGTAGCAGTTGTGGTAGTAGTTGTAGTTGTAGTAGTACTCGAAGAAGTAATAGTAGTTGTAGTAGACAAAGCAATAGAATTAGTGGAAGTAGTAGTGATAGAGGTAGTAGTTGTGGAAGTTGTAGGTTTAGTAGTAGTAGTTGTTGTGGCAGTAATAAGAGTAGCAGTAGCAGTAGTGGTAGCAGTAGTAGTAGTAGTTTTACAAGCTATAATAGTAGTTGTAGTTGCAGTAGTAGTACTAGTAGTTGTTGTTGTTGTTGTTGTTGTTGTAGTAGTAAGAGTAGGAGTAGTAGTAGTTGTTGGTGTAGTAGTAGTAGTTGTTGTTATAGCAGTAAGAGTAGGAGTTGGAGTAAGAGTAGTAGTACTTGTAGTAGTGGTAGTAGTATTAGTAGCAGTTGCAGTAGTTATTATTGTAGTAGTAGTAGAAAGAGCAGCTGTAGTGGCTCTAATAGTACTAGTAGTAGTAGTTGCAATAGTGGCAGTAGTAGAAGTAGTAATAGTAGTGGTGGTAGTACTTGTAGTAGTAGTAGTAGCAGTATTAGTAGTTGTAGTAGTAGTAGCAGTAGTAGTTGTACAAATAGTGGCTGTAGTGGTTCTAGTAGTAGTATTAGAAGCAATACGAGTTGTAGTAGTAGTTGTTGTTTTTGTTGTTGTGGTGGTGGTGGTAGTAGTAGTGGTAGTAATAGCAATAGTTGTAGGAGTGTTAGTAGGACTAGTAGTAGTAGTAGCGGCAACAGTAGCAGTAGTATTTGTATTACTTGTTGTTGTTGTTGTTGTTGTAGTAGCAGCAGCAGCAGTAGTATTTGTTGTTGTTGTTGTAGTAGTAGTAGCAGTAGCAGTAACTGTAGTGTTAGTATTAGTAATAGTAGCAGTAGGAGTAGTATTGTTAATAGTAGTAATGGTAGTAGTATTACTAGTAGTAGTAGTTGTTGCAGTAGGAGTAGTAGTTGTTGTTGTAATAATAGAAGTAATCAGAGTAGCTAAAGTTGAAATAGAAGTAATAGTAGTAGCAGTTGTAGTAGTAGAAGTAGTGGTAGTGGTAGTTGCAGTAGGAGTAGGACTAGTATTAGTTGTAGTAGCAGTAGCAGTAGTAGTAGTCATAGTAGTAATAGTAGTACGCAAGGAAGCAGAAGTAGTAGTAGTAGAAGTAGGAGTTGTAGTAGTTGTAGTTGTCATAGTAGTAGTAGTAGTAGTAGTAATAGCAGCAACAGTAGTAGTAGTAGTAGTAGTAGTACTAGTTGTAGTTCAAGGAGTAGTACTAATAGTAGGAGTAGTAGTAGTGGGAGTAGTACTAGTAGTAGTAGTAGCAGTAGTGGTAGTAGTAGCAATTGGATTCGTAGTAGCAGTAGCAATAGCGGTAGTAGTAGAAGTAATAGCAGTAATAGTAGTAGTAGTGGTAGTGGTAGTAGTAGTAGTTGTAGTAGTAGCAGTAGTGGTGGTGGTGGTGGTGGTGGTGGTGGTGGTGGTGGTGGTGGTGGTAGTAGTAGTAGTGGTGGTAGAAGTAGTCATAGTAGTAATAGTAGCCATAGTAGTAATAGTTGTAGTAGTAGCAAAAGTGGATGTAGTAGCAATGCTAGTAGTAGTACAACTACTAGTAGTAGTAGTTGTAGTTGAAGTTGTAGTAGTATTAGTAGTGGTAGTAGTAGTTGGTGTTGTTGTAGCCATAGTAGTAGTAGCAGTAGTAGTAGTAGTAAAAGCAGTAGTAGTAGTCATGGCATTAAAAGTAGTAGCAGTAGTAGTAGTAGTTGTTGTCGTCCTAGTAGTAGTAGTAGCAGCAGTAGCAGTAGAGTAGTAATTGTTGTATTATTATTAGTAGTTGTTGTAATTGTAGTAGTAGTAAGTATTGGTAGTATTAAGAGTAGCAGTGGTAGCAGTAGTAGTAGTAGCTGTAGTGGTTGTAGTAGTAGCAGCAGCAGTAGTAGTATAAGTTGCAATAGAAGTAGCAGTAGTAGCAGTGTTAGTAGCTGCTATAGCAGTAGCAGAAGAAGGAGTAGTAGCAGGAGTAATAGTAGCAGTGGTACTAATACTGCTAGCAGTGGCGGAAGTAGATGCAGCTATAGTAGTAGTAGTAGTTGTTGTTGTTGTGGTAGCAGTAGTGGTAACATTAGTAGTATTTGCAAAAGTAGTCCCAGTAGTACTAGTAGTGGTCATAGTAGTTGTAGTAGTAGTAATGGTAGTAGTTCTAGTAGTAGTAGTAGTAGCAGTAGTAGGTAGTAGTAGTAGTAGGAGTCGGATTAGTAGTAGTAGTAGCCAGAGCAGGAGTAGGTGGAGGAGTAGTAGCAGTAGTTGTTGTTGTTGCAGTGGACGTATTAATAGTAGTAGTAGTAGTACTAGTAGGAGTAGTAGTACTAGTGGGAGTAGTAATGGTAGAAGTAGGAGGAGTAGGAGTGGTAGTAATAGTAGGTGGAGGAGGAGGAGTAGTTGTAGTAGTAGTAGAAGTAGGAGTACGAGTTGTAATAAGAGGAGGAGTAGTAGTAGTAGTAGTAGTAGTAGAAGAAGAAGAAGAAGAAGAAGAAGAAGAAGAAGTAGTAGTAGTAGTAGTTGTTGTTGTTGTTGTAGTAGTAGTAGGGGTAGTAGTAGTAGTAGTAGTGGTAATAGTAGTTGCAATAGTAGTAGCAGTTGTAGTAGTAATAGTTCTAGTACTAGTAAGAGTAGTAGTAGCAGGAGTAGTAGTAGTACTTGTATTGGTAGAAGTATTAGGAGTAGTAGTAGTTGTTGCAGTGGTAGGAGTAGTAGGAGTAGTTGGAGTAGTGGTTGTAGCAGTGGTAGTGGTACTTGTAGTAGTAGGAGTAGTAGTAGAAGTTGTTGGAGCATAAGGAGTAGTAGTATTTGGAGTAGTAGTACAGTAATAGTAGAAGTAGTAGTGGTAATCAGAGTATTAGGATTGGATGGAGTAGTACTATCAGCAGCACAAGTAGTAGTTATGGTAATAATACTTGTTGTAGCAGTAGTTGCAGTAGTAGCAGTAATAGTAGTAGTAGTGGTACTAGTAGTTGTAGCAATAGTAGAAGTAGCAGTAGTAATTGTCATAGTAGTAGTAGTAGCGGCAACAACAATAGTAGTATTAGTAGTACTAGTGGTAGTAGTAGGAGTAGTAGTAGTAATCGTACTAGTAGTAGTAGCAGTAGTAGTAGAACTTATATTTATAGTAGCAGTAGCAATAGTAGTAGTAGTTGAAGTAGTAGTAGTAATAGTAGTAGTAGAACTAGTGGTTGTAGTAGTAGTTGCGATAGTAATAGGAGTAGTAGTAGAAGTTGTTGTGGCAGAAATTGTAGAAGTGGTAGTAGTAGTTGTTATTGTTGTACTAGCTGTAGTATTACTTGCAGTTGTTGTAGTTGTTGTAGCAGTAGTAGTAGTTGTTGTAGCGGTGTTAGTAGTAGTATTAGTAGTTTTAGGAGGAGCTGTAGTATGAGTAGGTATTGGAGTAGGAGTAATCATAGTAGTAGTAGTAGCAGTAGCAGTAGTAGTAGCGGTAGTTGTAGCAGCAGTTGTCGTAATGGTGGTAGTATTATTAGGAGTAGTAGTTAGAGTAGTAGTAGTAGTAGCAGCAGCAGCAGCAGTAGTAGTTGAAATAGTAGCAGCAGTGCTTCTAGTAGTAGTATTAGTAACAATAGGGGCTGTAGTAGTATTAGTAGTAGTAGTAGTAATAGTGGTAATAGTAGTACAAGTATTAGTGGTGGTAGTAGTAGTAGTAGTAGCAATAGAAGTAGCAAGAGTGGTAGTAGCAATTGTTGTATTAGTAGCAGTAGAAGTAGCAGTAGTAGCAGCATTAGTAGCTGTTGTAGCTGGAGTAGTAGTAGTAGTCGTAGTAGCAGCAATTGTAGTATTAGTACTAGTAATAACAGAGGTAGATGTAGCAATAATAATAGTAGCAGTAGCAGTAGTAGATGTAGTAGTCGTAGTAGTTCTTGTTGTTGTAGTAGTACCAGTTGTAGAAGCAGTAGTAGTATTACCAAAGGTAGTCCAAGTAGTACACGTAGAGGTAGTCATGGCAGTAAAAGCTGGAGTAGCAGTAGTTGTAGTATTAGTAGCAACAGCAACCTCAACCGTAGTTGTAGTCCTAGTAGTAGTTGCCGCAGCAGTAGCAACAAAAGTATTAATAGTTGTCTTATTATTATTATTAGGAGTAATTGAATTAGTAGCTGTAGTATACGTAGCATTAGTAGTAGTGATAGTAGTAGCAGCAGCAATTGTAGTAGTGGTTGTGGTAGTAGTAGCCGCAGTAGTAGTATTAGTGCCAACAAAAGTAACAGTAGTAGCAGTAGTAGTGGTAGTTATAGCAGTAGTAGTGGTGGTGGTGGTAGTAGTAGTAGTCATCGTAGTGGTAGTCGAAGTAGTAGTAGTCGAAGTAGTAGTAGTAGTAGTAGTAGTAGTAGTAGTAGTAGTAGTAGTAGTAGTAGTGGTACAAGTAGTAGTAGCAGTAGTAGTCGTATTAGTAGTTGTAATAACATTAATAGCAGTAGCAGCAGTCGTAGTAGTAGTAGTTGTTGTTGTAGTAGTAGTTGTAGTGGTAGTAGTACTACTACTACTACTACTAATACCAGTAATAGTAGCAGTAGAAGTAATATTTGTAATAGTAGTTGCAGTAGTAGTAATATTGGTAGTAGTATTAGTAGTAGTAGTAGTAATAGTAGTAGTGATAACTGTAGTGGTTGGAGCACTAGTTGCATTAATTGTACTAGTAGCTATAGTAGCAGCAGTAATAGTAGTAATAATAGTAGTAGTAATGATAATAGTAGTAGTAGTAGTAGCACAAGTAGTGGTAGTAATAGTAGTTGTAGTAGTAGTGATATTAGTTGTAATAGTAGCAGTAGTAATAGCAAAAGGGGTAGTAGTAGAAATAGTGCCAATAATAATAGCAGTAGGAGTAAGAAAAGTAATAGTAGTAATTGTAGTAGTGGTGGCAGCAGTGGTTCTAGTAGTTGTAGTTGTAGTCGTTCTTGATGTTATTGTACTTGCAGTAGTAGAAGTAGTAGTAGCAATAGTTGTAGTCGTAAAAGTAGTAGTAGTATTAGAGGGAGTAGCAGTGGTAGTAGTAGAAGTAGTTGTATTAGCAGAAGTAGTAGCAATAGTAGCAGCAGCAGTAGTAGTAGTGGTAGTAGTAGTAGTAGTAATAGTAGTCATACTTGTAGTAGTCGCAGGAGTAGTAGTAGTAGAAGTAGTAGCTGTACCAACAATAACAGTAGTGGTAGTATTTGTAGAAGTACTAGGAGCAGTAGTAGTAATAGGAGTTGTAATAGTAGTGGTGGAAGTTGTAGTAGTAATGGAAGTAGTAGTAGTAGTAGTACTAGTAACAATAGTAGTAGCAGTGGTAGAAGTAGAAGTCATGGTACTAGTAGTTGTAGTAGAAGGAATAGTAGTAGTAGTGGTGGTAGCTGTAGTAGTGCAAGAAGCAGTAGCAGCAGCAGCAGTAGTAGTAGAAGCAGTAGCAGCAACAGCAGTAGTAGTATTAGCAAGAATAGTAGTTGTAGAACTAATGGTAGAAGTAGTATTTATAGTAGTTACAGAAGCAGCAACAATTGCAACAGCTGCTAAATACAGAAGTAGCAACAGTTGCAACAGCAGCATTAGCAATTGAAGTACTAGAAGTTGTAGTAGCAGTAAGAGTAGTATCAGTAGCAGCAGAGGAAGTAGTTGTAGTACTAGTAGTAATTGTAGGACTTGTTGTAGTAGTAGTAGTGGTAGTAGTAGTAACAATAGTTGTAGGAGCAGTAGGAGCAATAGTAGCAGTAGTAGTTGGAGTAGTAGGAGCCGTAGTAGCTGTAGTAGCAGGAGGAGCAGGAGCAGCAGTAGGAGGAGTAGCAGCAGAAGTAGCAGGAGAAGCTGGATCAGTAGTTGTTGCAGCAGGAGAAGCAGTTGCAATAGTACATGTAGCAGTAGAAGAAGTAGCAGTATTAGTAGTGGTAGTAGTAGAGTTAGTAGTAGTTGTAGTAGTAGCGGTAGAAGTAGTAACAGTAGTAGTAGTTGTAGTGGTGGTGGTCGTAGTAGTAGTAGTAGTAATAGTAGTAGTAGAAGTTATTCTAAGAATAGTACCAAATGCAGTAGTAGTAGTAGGGGTTGTAGTAGGTGTGGTAGTAGGAGTAGTAGTAGTTGGAGTAGTGGTAGTCATAGTAGTGGCAAGAGTTGTAGTAGTAGCAGTAGTGGTAGTATTAGTAGTTGTAGTAGTAGTAGTTGGAGTAGGGGTAGTAGTAATAGTCGGAGTTGTAGTAGAAGAAGGAGTTGGAGTAGGAACAGCAGTAGCAGTAGTACTAGTTGTTGGATAGCAGCAGTAGTATAATATTAGTAGAGATAGCAGTAGTAGTTGTAGTAGTAAAAGTAGTATTAGTAGCTGTAGTTGTACTAGCTTTCGTAAAAGGAGTCGTAGCATTAGCAGTTGTACTAGTAGTAGCAGAAGTAGCAATCGTAGAAGTAGTAATAGTAGTAGTAGTAGTGGAAGCAATAGGAGTAGTTGTAGCAGTAGCTGTAGCATTAGCAGAAGTAGTACAGTACTAGCAGTTCTTGTAGAAGTTGTAGTTGTAGTAGTAGTAGTAGCAGTTGTAATAGTAGTTGTAACAGTCGTAGTAGGTGTGGTAGTAGGGGTAGTAGTAGCAGAAGTACTAGTACTAGTAGGAGTAGTAGTAGAAATAGTAGTAGTAACAGTAGTGGGAGTAGTAGGAATAGTAGTTGTCGTAGTAGTAGCAATAGTAGTTGTTGTTGTGGCGGTAGTAGTATTAATAATAATAATAGTAGTAGTAGTAGTAGCAGTAGTGGTAGTTGTAGTAGTAGTAGTTGTTGTTGTAGTTGTAGCAGTAGTAGTAGTTGTAGTTGTAGTAGTAATAGTAGCAATGGTATCAATAGTAGTGATAGTAATATCATCAGTAGTAGTTGCAGTAGTAGTAGTTGTAGTAGTAGCTGCAGTATTATTAATAGTAGCAGTAGTAGTTGTAGTAGTTGTAGTTGTAGTTGTAGTAGTAGTAGGAGTAGTAGTCGAAGTTGGAGTTCGAGTAGGATTTGTAGTACTAGTAATACTAGTAGTAGTTGCCATAGTACTACTACTAGTAGTAGTAATTGTAATAGAAGCAGTCGCATTGACAGTAGTAGTAGCAGCCGCAAGAGTTGTCGTTGTAGTTGTAGTTATTATGGAGGTAGCTATAGTTGTAGTTGGAGGAGTAGTAGTAGTAGTAATAGCAGTACTAGGAGTAGTAGTGATAGTTGTATTAGTTATAGTAGTAGTAGTAATAGTAGCAGCAGTAGCAACTATAGTAGTAATAGTTGTATTAGTTGTAGTAGTAGTAGTAGTAATAACAGCAGCAATAGCAAGTGTAGTAGGAATAGTAGTATTAATAGTAGCAGTAGTAGTGTAGTAGCAGTAGTACTACTAGTAGTTGTTGTTATTGTAGTATTAGCGGTAGCAGTAGTAGTAGGAATAGTGACAGCAGTAGTAGTAGTAGTAATAGCTGTCGTAGTAGTAGAAGTATTAGTAATAGTAGCAGTAGGAGGAGTAGCAGTTGTAGTAGTGTTTGTGTTAGGAGTATTACTAGTAGTTGGAGTAGTAGTAGTAGTGGTTGTCGTAGCTGTAGTAGTAGTAGTGGTAGTCTTAGTAGTAATACTAGTTCTAGCAGTTGTAAGAGTAATAGTACTAGTTATCGTAGTAGTAGTCATAGCAGTAATACTAGAACTAGTAGTTGTAGGTGTAGTAGCAGTAATAGTAGTAGGAGGAGAAGTAGTAGTAGTAGCCGTAACTGTAATAGCAACAGTAATGGCAGTAGCAGTAGCAACAGTAGCTATAATGGCAGTAGCAGTAATGGTAGTAGCGGTAGTAGTAGTGGTTGTGGTAATAGCAGTTGTAGTAGTAGCAGAAGTAAGAGTAGAAGTAGTAGTAGTAGTAGTAGTAGTAGTAGCAGCAGTAGCAGTAGTAATAGTAATGACAATAATAGTAGGAGGAGATGTAGTAGTAGTAGTTATTGTTGTTATTGTTAGAGAAGTAGTAGTAGTTGTTGTAGTACTAGCATTAGAAGTTATAATAATAGTAGAATTAGTAGTAGTAGTCGTATTAGTAGCTGTAGAAGTATAAGCAGCAGTAGCAGTAGTAGAGGAAATAATAGTAGTAGAAGTAGCAGCAGCAATAGTAGTAGCAACAATAGTAGCAGTAGTCGTGGTAGTAGTAGCAGAAATAATAGTAATATTAGCAGTAGTGTTAGCAGTAGTAGTGGAAGTAGTAGTAGTAGTAGCCGTAATAGTAGCAATAGTAGTTGTAGCGGTGGTAGAAACAGCAACAGTAGCAGTAGTAGTAGTAGAAGTAGTAGCAGTTATTCTAATAGCAGTAGAGTAGCAGTAGTAGTAGTGATAGTAGAGAAACAGCAACAGTAGCAGTAGTAGTAGTAGTAGTAGTTATTCTAATAGCAGTAGAGTAGCAGTAGCAGTAGTAGTAGCAATAGAGTAGTAGTAGTAGTAGTAGTGGCAGCCGAATTACTACTACTAATCCAACTCCTGGTGCTACCACTACTTCTACTCCTACTCTTCCTACTACTACTGCCACTTCTCCTACTCTTACTACTACTACTAATACGACTTCTACTATTATTACTACTTTTACACCTATTCCTGCTCTTGCTACTACTACTACTCCTCCTCCTACTGTAGCTACTCCTACTCTTGTTGTTGCTGCTGCAACTACTACAGCTTCTACTGCTGCTACTGCTACTCCAACTACTACTACTAATATTATTACTACTACTAGTCTTAGTACTACTTGTCTTACTACTATCACCACCACCACCACTACTACTACCACTACAATTGGTACTATCACTGCTACCACTACTACTGCAACTGCTACAACAACTACTACTACTATGAATACTTCTAATACTTTACTGCTTCTACTACTAATACTCCAAATACTAATACAACTACAACTACTTCTAGGACTACTGCTGCTCCTGCTACTACTAGTACAACTACTGCTACTGCTGCTGCTGCTACAGCTACTACTACTATTACTGCTACTACCACCACCAGCACTATTACTATTACTGCTACTTTTGCTACCATTACTACTACTACTATAACTATAACTACTATTATTACTATTCATACCCTTATGACCACTACTACCAATATTACTATTACTACTACTACTATTACCACCATTACTACTACTCCAACAACAAGCACTCCTACTACCACTACTACTACTACTCCTCCTACAACTCATACTACTACTACTACAACTACTGATTCTAATATTATTTCTACTGCTACTACTACCACTACTCGAACTCATACTGCTGCTATTACTACAATTGCTACTACGACTACTGCTACTACTACTACTACTATTACTGTTACGACTACTACTACTACTACAACTACTAATATTACTCCTTCTGCTACTTCTACTGCAACTACTTCAGCTGCTACGACTACTACAACTACTACACTTAGGAGTATTGTTACTACTACTACGGCTACAACTACTCGTACTATAGCTCCTTCCGCTACTGCTACTACTAGTACAACAACTACTACTATATATTACTATTACCACTACTAATAACACTACTACTACTATTTCTACACCTAGTAGTAGTAGTAGAATAGTTGTTGTCGTAGTAGCAGTTGTAGTAGTATAAGTAATAGTTGTAGTAGTAGTAGCAGTAGAAGTAGTAGTTGTTATTGTAGAAGAAGTCATAGTAGCAGTAGGAGTAGCAGTAGCAGCAGCAGCAGTAGTAGTAGGAATAGGAACCGCAAAAGTACTGGTAGTAGTAGGAAAGCTAGGAGTTGTAGTAGTAGTAGTAGTAGTAGTAGGAGTAACAATAGCAGTTAGAGTAGTAGTAGTAGCAGTAGTAGTAGTAGTAGTAGTAGTAATAGTAGTAGTAGTAGAATAATACTAGTAGCAGAAATAGTAATAGTAGTAGTAGTAGTAGTCGTAATTGGATTAGTAGTTGTTGGAGTAGGGTAGTAGTGGTAGTAGGAGTAGTAGTAGGAAGGGGAGTTGGAATAGGGGTAGTAGTAGCAACAGAAGCAGTAGTGGTAGGAGTCGAAGTAGAAGTAGCAGGAGTAGGAGCAGGAATAGTTATATTAGTAGTATTACTAGTAGTAGCAGTAGCAGTAGTAGTAGTAGTAGTAGAAGTAGTAGTAATTGCAGTTGTCTTAGTAGTAGAAGTAGTAGTAGCAGCAGCAATAGTAGTTGTTGATGTATTGGTATTAGTAGCAGAAGTGGACGTAATAGTAGTAGTACTAGTATTATTAGTAGTAGTAGCGGAAAGAGTTATAGTAGTAGTAGTAGTAGCAGTAGTGGTAGTAACAGTACTAGTATGTGTTGTAGTTGTAGCAGTAGGAGTAATAGTTGTAGTTGTAGTAGTTGTTGTTTTTGTAATAATAGCAGTAATAAGAGTTTGAGTATTCGTAGTAGTAGTTGTTGTAGTTGTAATAATATTGGTGGTAGTAGTAGTCGTAGAAGTAGTAGAGTAGTAGTAGTATTTGAAGTAATAGTAGTAGTGGTAGCAATTATAGTAATAGCAGTAGTAGTAGTGGCAATAGTAGTAGCAGTAGTAGTAGTAGTAGTCATTGTAGTAGTAGTGGTAGTAGTAGTAAGACAAGTAGTACTAAGACTAGTAGTAGTTGTAGTAGTATTAGTCTTAGTAGTAGGAGCAGTAGTACAAGCAACAGCAACAACAGCAGCAATAACAGTAGTAGAATTTGTAGTAGTAGCAGCAACAACAACAAGATTAGGAGTATCTGTAGTAGGAGCAGGAGTCCTAGTAGTAGAAGTAAGAAAAGGAATAGGTGTCGAAGTAGTAATAGTAGGAGAAGTTGTAGCAGTGGTAGTAGGAGTAGGAGTAGTAGTAGTAGCAGCACAAGTAGGAGTAGGATTAGTAGTAGTAATTTTGCTGCCGCTACAACTACTACTACTGCTACGACGACAAAAATGACAACTACTACTACTACTAATATTTCTACTACCACTACAGCAAATACTACTACTACTACAAAACTACTACTACTGCTGCTGCTACTATTGCTACTACTACTACAACTACTCCGATTGCTATTACTATTACTCCTACTACAACTACTATTATTTCTACTACTGCTACTACTGTTGCTGCTATTTCAGCTGCTGTTGCTCCTACTAGTACACTACTACTGCAACTACTACAACTAGCATAGCTACTAATCCAAAAACTACTACAATTATTACTACAAATAGTACTACCACAACAACAACAACAACTACTAGTATTGCCACTACTACTACCGCTACTAATACTGCTGCTATTACTAGTACTACTAATACTTCTATAACTACTACTGTTACTCCTACTGCTACTACTACTACTCCTCCTCCTACTCCTAATGCTACTGCTACTACTGCTAAAACTACTCCTATTGCTACTACTACTACTACTATTCCCGCTACTACTACTACTACAACTAGTACTTCTATGACTCCCACTGCTACTACTTCTATAGCTACAACTAATACTACTACTACTTCAACTACTACGACAGCAACTACTACTACCACTTCTACCACTCCTCCTCCTACTATTAGAACAACTACCACTACTACTACGACTACTACTGCAACTGCTACTCCTACTGCTACAACTACCACTACAACAACAACTACTGCTGGTACTACTTCTATTCGTGAAACTATAACAATTGCTTCTACTTCTACTACTGCTATTGCTATTGGTACTATTACTACTACTCTAATACTACAACTGCTACTGCTACTACTCCAACTACTACTACTACTTCTACCCTTACTATGACTACTGCTATTACATCTGTTACTACTCATACTATTTCAACAACTATTGCTACAAATACTCCTAGTACTACAACTAATATTACTAGTGCTCCAACTACTACTTATGCTACTAGACATACTCCTGCTACTATTATTTCTAGTACTACTACTACTACAACAACAACTCCTTCTAGTAGTACTACTTCTACTACTATTATTGTACTAATACTACTACCACTACTACTACGACTTCTATTACTACAACAACAACTACTACTACTACAACTACAATTGCTACTATTGCTGCTACTACTACTACTACTAATACGTTTACTTCTACTGCTACTACTGCTACCAATACTAGTACAATTCTTGGTACTACTACTACTTCTATAAGATTAACAATGACAACAACAACTTCTACTAATAGTAGTTCTACTACTTCTGCTGCTACTACTATAATTATTACTACTACTACTGTTGCTGTTGCTGCTGCTACTAGTACTTACGCTACTAAAACTGCTACTACCATTATTACTCTTGCGGCTACTACTACTACTATTACAGCAACTACTACTGCTTATACTCATGGTAGTACCACTACAACTGCTACAACTTCCACTTCTACTACTACTACTTCTGCTCCTACTACTACTGCAACTTCTGCTGCTGCTGCTGCTACTACTACTACTAATACTACTACTTCTACTGCTACTACAATTACTACTACTGCAACTATTATTACTAGTACTATTACTTCTACTGCTCCTACTACTACTACTCCTCCTCCTATTACTGCTTTTACTACTATTATTATTACTACTACTACTACTACTACTTCTACTACAACTGCTACTACTACTAGTACTTTTATTACTACTACTTTTACTACTGCTATTACTGCTACTGCTACTGCTACTACTATTGCTACTGCTACTGCTACTACTACTACTGCCATTGCTACTACTACAGGTACTGCCACTGCTATTGCTACTACTACTACTACAACTACTCCTCCTACTACTCCTGCTACTCCTACTGCCACTGCTATATCTACTACTTTTAATACTTCTACTACTACTACTACCGCTACTACTACTACTACTACTGCTACTGCTACTCCGACTGCCACTACTACTACTATTACTACAACAACAACAACAACTACTGCTAGTACTATTGTTACTACTGCTACCACTATAACTATTACTTCTACTACTAATACTATTGCTACTAGCAGTACTACTATTACTACTACTCCAACTACCACTTCGATGATTACTACTACTATGACTATTACTACTGCTAATGCGACTACTACTACTACTATTATTACTAGTAATACTGCTAGTATACTTCTACTGCGGCCACTACAGCTAGTATTACTATGAGTACTACTCCTATTGCTACTACTACTGCTACTTATACTACTACTAATATTACTACGACTACTACTACTACTACTACTACTATGACAACTACAACCACAACTACTACTCATACTACTATTAATACTATGACTACTAGTACTTCTAGTGCTACTTCTACTACTACTACTACAACTACTATTACCACTCCCACTACTACTACTACACTACTATTCCTTCTCCTACACGTATTCCAACTAGTACTCCCTCTACTATCACTACTAATACAACTACTACTACTACCACTACAACAACTACTGCTACGACTACTACTACTACTACTTCTACTTCTAGGCCTACTACTACTACTAGTAGTAGTTCCTCCACCATTACTACTATGAGTATTGCTACTACTACTATGGCTACTACTACTACTATTGCTGCTACTACTACAATTGTTGTTGTTGTTGCTATTGCGACTATTACTACAGCTACTGCTACCCCTATTACTACTACTATTACAGCTACTACAGCTACTACTACAAATGCTACTACTACTGCGACTATAACAATTACTACTACTGCAACTGCCACTACTATTGCAGCTACAGCTGCTCTACTACTACAACTACTGCAACTGTTACTACTAATTCTACCACGACTAGTAAGACTACAACAATTACTACTACTATGACCAGTACTACTAGTACTGCAACTACTTCTGCCACTACTTCTATTACTACTGCTACTAGTGCTACTACTACTTCTTGTACTACTATTGCTACTGCTGCTACTATTGCTACTATTGCTACTACTACAACTACAACAACTACTACTACTACTATAACAACTGCTATTCTAACTACTACAACTGGTACTACTACTACTCTTACTACTGCAACAGTTGCTACTAAGACAACTGCTACTGCTACTACTCTTACTACAACTATTATTACTACTACGGCTACTACTACTTCTGCAACTACTACTACTACTACGGCTACTACTACTTCTGCAACTACTACTACTACTACAAATGCTTCTCCTACTACAACTATTACTACTACTTCTACTGCTTCAACTGTAACTACTACTACGACTACTATTCCTACTACTGCAACTACTACAACAACAACTACTACTACTAGTGCTATTGCTACTAGTCTTGCTACTACTACTGCGACTACTACTGCTAGTACTACTACCACTTATAATACTACTACTACTACTTGTACTACAACTACTACTGCTACTACTTCTAGTGCTGCTGCCACCACTACTACTACTATTACTACTACCGCAGCTACTACTACTACTACTACTACTTCTTCTACTACTACTTCAACTACTACTACTACTGCTTCTACTAGTGGTAGTACTGCTACTACTACTACAACTTTGACTACTACCACTACTACTGCTTCTGTTGTAACTACTACTATCACTCCTCTTAATACTACTACTACTTCTTTTACGACTGATACTACTGCTGCTACTAGTACTACTACTACTACTACTGCTACTACTCCGGCTACTACAACAACCACTACTACTACTAATTCTATTACTACCACAACTATAACTTCTGCTGCTACTGCTGCTACTACTACTACTACTACTACTCCTCCTACTGCTCCTACTACTACTACTACTACCACCACTACTGCTACTACTACTTCTACTGTTACTACTACTACTACCCCAACTACTACTGCTACTGCTACTGCTATTTCTGTTACTACTGCTGCTGTTGCATCTACTTCTTCTGCTACTATTACTATAACTACTATTACTGCTACTACTATTGCTGCTGCTACTACTACTACTTCTAGTATGACTATAGCTACTACTTCTGATACAACTTCTACTGCTACTGTTGCTACTCCTACTCCTACTACTACAACAACAACTACTGCTACTACAACTTTTACCACTACTACTACTACTACCACCACTACTACGAATACTACTTTCACTAGTATTACTACTACTTCTTCTACTGCTACTACTACTACTACTCCTGCTACTACTGTTGCTGCTGCTACTGCTGCTACAGCTGCAGCTACAACAACACCTACAACGAGTGCTGCTGCTGCTAGTACTGCACTACTTCGACGCTACAGCTACAACTATTATTATTGCTACTACTACTACAACAACTACTACTCCTCCTCCTACTACACTACTACTACAATTGCTATGACTTCTATTTCTATTCCTACTTATACTATTACTACTACAACAACAACAACTACTTCTTGTACTACTACTACTACGACAACTACTAATGCTGTTGCTACTACTGCTACTCCTACTACAACTACTCTTGCTAGTACTACTACTTTTGCTACTACTAGTACTAGTACTATAGGTACTACACTACTACTACAACTACTACTACTAGCACTACTACGACTTCAAAAACTACTATATTACAACTACTAATACTACTGCCACTACAACTACTAATACTACTTCCACTACAACTCTTACTACTATTGCTACAATGACTACTACTCCTACTGCAACTACTAGTACTACAACTACTATTACTACTACTTCTACTACTACTACTACTAGTACCACTACAACTACAACTACTACCACTTCTACTACTCCACCTCCTCCAACTACTACAAGTACCACTGCTACTACTACTGCTGCTACAACTACTACTACTAGTACTACTCCAAATCCTACTCCTACAGCTACTCCTACTACTACTTTTGCTGCTACAACAACTACTACAACAACTACTGCTGCTGCTACTAATACTGAAACTACTGCTACTGCTACTACTACAACTACTACTATTGCTAGTAGTACTGCTACTACCACTCCTATTATGACAACTACTGCTGCTACTTCTTCTACTTCTACTACTACTACTTCAACTACTATGACTATTACTCCTATTATGGCAACTACTGCAAGTAATACTACAAACACTCCTTCAACTTCAACCCCAACTACTCCTACTGCTACTGCTACAACTATGACTACTATTGGTACTACTCCTAACAATCCTATGACTTCTACGACTGCTACTCCAACAACTACTACTACTACACTCCTCCTCCTACTACTACTATTACACTCCTCCTCCAACTACTACTACTACTACTACAACAACAACAACAACAACAACTACTACTACTACTACCACCACCACCACTACTACTACTATTACGACTACACCAACCGCTACTACTTCCCCTACTACTACTATTACTACTACTCCTACTACTACTACAACTGCAACTACTACTGCTACTACAGTTATTACTGCTACAACTGCTACTACTGCTACTACTACAACTACTACAACT
The DNA here is from genome assembly GCA_005019695.1 of Trichopus zeylanicus subsp. travancoricus. NCBI lineage: Eukaryota > Viridiplantae > Streptophyta > Magnoliopsida > Dioscoreales > Dioscoreaceae > Trichopus > Trichopus zeylanicus. The sequence continues at coordinate 36,853 of RXID01018159.1, read as the reverse complement.
ACTACCAATACTACTACTTCAACTACTACTACCACTATAACTATTGCAGATACTACTACTTCTACTGCAACTCCGACTACAGCTACTATTGCTACTACTACTACTACTACTAGTACGACTACTACTACTACTAATACTGCTAATACTACAACTGCTACTACCATGACTACTACTATTCCCACTACTACTACAACTACCACTTCTACTACTACTATTGCAACTACTACTTCCACCACTACTACGGCTACTATTGCTACTATTGCTACTACTACAACTAAAGCCACTGTTGCTACTACTGCAACGATTCCTACTGCTACTAGTATAACTATAGCAACAATAACAAATACAACAACACTAACAACTACTACCACTACTACTAGTACTTTGCCGCCTACAATGACTACACTACTACTGTTACTACTAGTATTACTTCTACTACTACTATTGCTACCAATACTACTAATACGACAACTGCTGCAACTGCTACTACTTCTACAACTACAGTCGCAATAACTACTACAACCACTACAACTACTACTACTACAACTACTGCTTCAACTACGACTACTATTTGTATTACTACTACTGCTGCTGCTACAACTACTGCTTCCAATACTACTATTGCAACTACTACTTCCACTACTACTATGGCTACTATTGCTACTGTTGCTACTACTACAACTAAAACCACTACTGCTACTACTGCAACGATTCCAACTGCTACTACTACAACTATATCAACAATAACAAAAAGAACAACACTAACAACTACTACCAGTACAACTACTACTTCGCCGCCTGCAATGACCACACCACTACTGCTGCTGCTACCACTACAACTACTACTACTATTACTACTACTACGCCTACTACTGCTACTAATACTACGACTACGACAACTACTACTACTGCTACTACTTCTACGACAATCGTCACAATAACTACTATTGCCACTACTACTACTACTACAACTACTGCTACAACTATGACTACTACTGGTACTACTACAACTACTACTACTACTACTATGACTACTACTGCTGGGCTACTACGGCTACTATGACTACTACTACTACAACTACTACTACGGCTCTACTACAACTATGACTGCTACCACTAATACAACTACTAATGCTACTACTGCTTCTACTACTACTACTAACACCACTAGTCCGACTATTACTATGGATATAACTAGTACTACTGTTTCAACTACTCCTACTACTATAGCTACTACCAGTGCTACTACTACTACTCCAACTATTACTACTACTACAACAACTACAACAACTATTACGACTACTACTACTTCTTTTACTACTGCAACAACTACTACTAGGGCTACTGCTACTACTATGACTATTAGAACAACTAATAGTACTACTACTATAGCAACTACTACAACTACTACTGCTGCTGCTGCTGCTACTGCTACTACTATTACTTCGACTATTGCTGCTACTGCCACTATTACTACTGCTACAACTACTACATCTACAAAGACTATGACTACTACAACTACCAATGCAACTACTACAGCTACTATAGCTACTATAACTACTATAACTACAACACTTCTACAACCGCTGTAGTGGCCACTACAATACTATTACTACTAAAATTGTTGCTACAACTGTTACCACTACTGCTCCTATAACTTCTCCTACTACAACTACTGTTGTTGCTACTACTGCAACTACTGCTACTATTGCTGCTACTAATGCTACTACTACTACAGCTACTCTGACTGCTATTACTTCTACTTCTCATCCTAATACTACTACTATAATTGCTACTACAACAAATTCTACTATTGCTACTACTACTACTGCTACCACAAGTATCACAACAACTACTACTATTACTACTACAACTACCACCACGACTACTACTACTACAACAACAACAACTACTACTACTGCTACTAATACAATGACTACTACTTCAAGTATTACTACTACTACTATTGCTACAATAACAACTACTACTACTGCTACTGTTGCTACAACTACTACCATTACTTCGATGTCTACCACTGCTACTACTACTACTGTAGCTATTGTTGCTACTACAACAACAACTACTACTACTACAAATGCTGCTGCAACTACTGCTACAACTGTTACTGCTATGACTATGACTACAGCACTACTATTACTACTACTAATATTTCTCATAAAACAACAATAGCAATTGCTACTACTACTGCTGCTGCTGCTTCTACCTTTGCTGTAACTACTGCTAATGCTACTACTGCCACTACTAGTACATTTACTGCAACTACAACTACTACTATTATTGTTGTTACTAATACTACCACTGCTACTACTACTTATACTACTTTTCCTACTACTACTTATACTATTGCTACATCTACGACTCTACTACTGCTGCTACCAATACTACTGCACCTACTACTTCCACTGCTGCTACTGCTGCTGCTGCTGCTGCTATGACTACTACTATTACTACTTGTACTATTACTACTTCTACTGCTATTCCTAGTTCTATTACTACTACTGCTACCACAACTATTACCGCCAATGCTACTAACAGTACTGCTACTACAACTACTTCAACAACAATGACTACTACTACTACTACTTCTCCAACAATAAAAATAACTACTACTTCTCCAACTACTATTACTATTGCTATAACTAGTACTGCTACGACTACTGCTTCTACTACTACTACTAAGTCTACTACTACTATTCAACTATTGCCACTACTAATTTTACTACTACTATTGCTACTACCGCTACTAATGCTACTATAGCTACTACTACTACTACTACTACTACTACTACTACTACTACTGTTAATGCTACCACGACTACTTCTTGTGCTACCACCACCACTACTACTGCTGCTACTACTACTATGGCTAGTACAATTACAGCTACTGCTACTACTACTGCTGCTACTACTACTTCTATTACTACTAGTACTACTTCTACTGCTACTACGGCTGCTACTACAACTACTACTACTATTGCTCTCACTGCTCATACTACTCCTACTACTACTACTGTAGCTATAGCTAGTACTGCAACTACTGCTACGACTATTACTACTACTAGTAGTACTACAACTACTACTGCTACTGGCACAACTGCTACTACTACTCCTACAACAGTTACTACTGCTACTACTACTACTACTACAACTACAAGAGCTACAACTACCACAACTACTACTACAACTAGTACTACTACTATAATTGCTACTACTGCGACTATTGCCACTAATACAACAACTACTACTACAGCTACTACTGCTACTACTACTACTACAGCTACTACTCCTACTACTATTACTCTACTACTACAACTACCAGAACTATTGCTTCTACTATGACTATTACTACTTCTACTAGCACTACTATTGCTACTACGACTACTACTACTACTACTACTCTACTCCTCTTACCATTATGACTACTTCTAGCACTACGATTGCTACTACTACTACTACTACTAACACTACTGCTACTATTACAACATGTACTACTACTATTGCTACTACTGCCACTACTGCCACTAGTGCGACTACTACAACTATTGGCACTGCCACTGCTACTACTACAACTACTGCTGCTGCTGCTGCTACTACTACTACTGCTACTCCTGTTGTAATGGCTACTACTACTACTACCAACACAACTAGTACAACAACGACCACTAATTCTAGTGCTACTACTGTTACTACTACTACCACCCCTACTACTACTACTGCTACCACTAGTACTACAGTTGTTGCTGTTACCACTGCTACTACTGCTACTACTACAACTACAGCCACAACTTCTTTCGCTACTACTACTACCACTACTACTACTACTGTAACTACTGCGACTAGTATTGTAACTACAGCTATCACAACAACAACTACTACGACTACTACAACCACCACTACTACGACTACTATTGCTATGGCTACTACACCTAGTACTATTGATACTACTATTACTTCTCTTACAACTACTCCAACTACTACTATAGCTACTTCTACTACTATTACTACAACTTCTTCTACTACCACTATAAATGCCCCAACTACAACTACCACTACTACTACTACTTTTCTTCTACTCCGAGTACAACTGCTACTACTACTACCACTATTGTTGCTTTTGTTGCTACTCAACTACTACTGATATTACTGCAACTACTGCTACTACTATAACAACAACAACTGCCAATACTACTACCACTCCTACTACTACTACTACTACTGCTACTACTACTACTACTACTAAACTGATTACTACTCAGAATGCCACTACTACTACTACAACGACTGCTGCTGCCGCAGTCGCTGCTACTACTGCTACTGCTACTGCTACTATTACTATGACTACTACTACAACAACAATAACTACTACTACTACAACTACAAGTACAAATACAACTGCTACTACTACTACTCTTACGACCACTATGACTACTACTTCTGCTGCTGGTGCTACAGCTGCAACGACGGCAACTGCTACAGCTACTATTGCTACTACTCTTGCTAATACTATTGCTACTACTACAACTTGTACTACTACTACTACTACCAATGCTACTACAACTACTAATACTACTGCAGCCACTACTACTTCTACTACTACTGACACTATCGTTACTACCACAAATATTGCTACCGCATCTTCTTCTACAACTTCTTCTAGTACTCCTGCTTCTACTACAACTATGACTACTATTACTACTACTGATACTGCTACTACTACAACAACTGCTACTACAGCTAGTACTACTAGTACGACTACTATTGCTGCTACTGTTACTGCTACTACTACTACTACTTCTATTTATATTGCTACCATGACTGCTACTGCTACTTTGACTACTACTACTACAACTACGACTACTACTACTACTCCTACCATTACAACAGCTACTACTACTACTTCTACTCCAACAACTACAGCCACTACTGCTGCTACCGCTACTACAACAACTACTACTACTCCTATTGCTACTATTACTACTGCTACTACTATTGCTGCTACTCTTGCTGCTGCTGCAACTAATATGGCTACTACTACTGCAACTACTACGCTTGCTACTGCTACTATTACTACTATGACTGCTGCTGCTGCAATTACTGCAACTGCTGCTAATACTACTACTCCTTCTACTCCTCCTCCTCCTCCTCCTACAACAATAACTATTACTATTGCTACTACTAGTACCACTACTAATATTGTTACTACTACTACTACTGCTGCTGCTACTCCTACTACTCTTGCTACTACTACAACTACTGTTACTTCAAATGCTGCTACTACTACTACTCCTAGTACAGCAACTACTCCTCCTACTACTACAAATACTATATTTGCTACTACTTCTGCTAGTAATAATACTACAACTGCTGCTACTAGTACTACTAGGTACCACTACTGCTACTACCCCTACTACTACTACTACTGCTATGGCTACTAATTCTATTACTACTACTCCAAGTAATACTACTATAGCTGATGTTGCTGCAGCTGTTCTTACTACTACGACTACTACAACTGTTGTTGTTGCTACCGCTACTATTACACGACGACTCCACCTACTACTACAGCTACTACTTCTACGGCTATTGCTACTATTGCTGCTTCTACTACTGTAATAATTGCTACTGTTGCTACTGCCACTACTATTACTTATACAACCGCTACTACTGCTACTACCACAACTTCTACTACTACTGTTACTACTGCTATTGCTACTGCTGCTTATACAACTATTGTTACTACTACTATTGCTACTACCAATTCTTCTATTTCTACAATTGCTAATACTAGTGAAACTACTACAGATACTACTATTACTACTACTACTCTTGCAACAACAACAACAACTACTACTACTCCATCTCGTCTTCCTATTATTGTTGTTACTACAATTACAACTACTACTGCTGTGAGTCCACAGCAACAATAATAACTACTACTACTACAACAACTACAACTGCTACTACTACTACTCTTACTACTGCTTCAACTGCAACTCCTGTTACTACTACTGTTGCTGCTACAATGGCTACTATGGCAACTACTATAGCTACCATTGCTATTGCCAGTCCTACTTCTACTACTCCTGCAAATACTACTGCTACAACTACAACTTGTACTACTACTACTGCCACTACTGATACTACTACTACAGCTACTACTACCGCCACTACTGCAGATACTACCGTTACTACCACTGCTACTGCTACCACTTCTTCTTCTACAACTTCCCCAACTACTCCTACTGCTGCCGCTCCTACTACTACTACTACTACAACTATTCCTAATAATACTACTACTACTACTAGCTTTGCTATTGAAAATCCTACTACAAGTAAAACTATTACTACAATACTACTATCACTAATACTACTACCACTAATAATAATACTACTACTACGACTACTATTACTTCTGCTACTACTGCTGCTACTACTGCTACTATTTCTACAACTTCTATAATAACTACTACTGCTACAGCTACTACTACCGCTGCTACTACTGCTACTATTACTACTAGTTTTATTACTGCTACTATTTCTGCTACAACGACTACCTCTACTGCTACTGCTGCTATTTTTGCCACTGCTACTGCTATTGTGGCTACCACAGCAACTACCACTACAATTGTTGCTACTACTGTTGTACTAATGCTAGTACTACTACTACTGCTACTTCTACTCCTACTACTACTCCTTTTCTGGCACCTATTCCTACTATTACTCTGACTCTAACTACTTCTACTACAACTACTATGACTACTACGACGACGATTATGACAACTACGATGGCTACAACCACCACTACTACTTCTGCACTACTTCTACTACTACTATTTCTCCTACTGCTACTACTACCACAACTACTACTGGTAATACAACAACAACAACTACTACTACTACTACTAATACTACAACTACTGTGACTACTGCTATTGCTGCTGCTGCTGCTACAACTACTCCTACTACAACTACAACTACTACTACGACAACAACTACAACTACCACTACGACAACAACTAGAACTACCACTACTATTTCTATAGTTACTATTTTTGCTACAACAACAATTACTACTACTACTGCTACTACTATTACTACAACTACAGCAACTACTACTGCTGCTACTATTACTACAACTACAGCTACCACTATTGCATTGACTACTACAACTACAACTGTTACTACGGTTATTATTGTTGTTACTACTACTACTGCTACTGCCACTACTACTGCTACTACTGCTACTACTACTAGTACCCCCATCACTACTACTTCTGCTACTATTGCTTCAATACTACTTCTACTACTTCGCCTACTACTACTACTACTTCTACTACTACTATTGCAACTGCTACTACTACAACTAGTACAACTACTAATGCTGTTACTACTTCTACAATTGCCACAAATACTACTACTACTATTATGGATTCTATTACTACTACTGCTATTTCAACTACTACAACAACAACTACTACTACTACTACTACTGCAATTACTACTACTACTACAACAATGTGTACTATTATTACTACTAATTCTATTACTACTACTTCTATTACTGCTACTACTAGTACAACTACTACAGCTTTTACTACAACTCCTAGCACCACCACTACTACTAATTCTACAACTGCTACTACAACTATTGCTACAGCTACTACTCTATTTCTCCAACTACTACTACTACTGCTATTATTACAATTACTACTACTTCTACTACTTCTACTATAGCTACTACTCTATTTCTCCGACTACTACTACTATTGCTATTATTACAACTACTACTACTTCGACTACTTCTACTTCTGCTACTACTGCTACTACTACTACTCCAACTACTACTACTACTTCTACTACTATAACTATAGCTACTACTGCCATAACTAATACTACTACTACTATTGCTACTAATACTACTGCTACTATCGCTACTACGGCTACCACTGCGACTACTGTGATGACAGCCATTACTACTGCTACTACAACTACTTCTGCTGCTGCTACAGCTACTTTGATAATTATTGTTGTGACTACTACTACTGCTAGTACCAACGCAGCTAGTACAACAACGACTACTACAACTACAACTGCTACTGCTACTACAAATGCTACTACTACTATAAGTACTACAATGACTTCAACTAGTACAACACTACTACTACTACTACTACCATAACTATGACAACTACTTCTACTACTACAACAACAATAACAACAACTACCACTACTACCAATACTATTACTATGACTCAAAGTACTACTGCTGCTGCTGCTGCTGCTACTCCTACAACTACTACAGCTACTACTACTGCTACCACTACATCTTCTACTACGACTACTACAATTGCTCCTACCGCGACTACCACTACTACTACTACAGATCTACGGCTACTAGTACTGCTTCTGCTACTACTACAACTTCTATTGCTTCTACTACTGCTCCACAGTTATTGCTATTACTACTACTATTGCTATTACTACAACAACAACTACTACTACTACAACTACTACTAGTACTAAAACTCCTACCACAACTACTACTACAACCACTTCTTCTAATACTACTACTAATGCTACTACTACTATACCTACTACTATTGTTACTGCTACTGCTACTACAACTACTACTACTACAAAAGCTACTGCTATCATACTATAGCTACTAATATTACTACTAGTACTACTACTACTACTATGGCTACTACTGTAGCTACTACTACCAATACTACTACTGCGACTTCTGCTACTACTGCCACTACTTTTGTTACTACTAATGCTGCTATTGCAACTGCTACGACTCTTACCACTACTACTACTACTACCACCACTACTATGACAACTACTAATATTAGAACTGCAACAAGAACAACAACAACTACTACTATTACTACAACTCCTACTAATACAACTACTCCTACTACTATAACTACTTTTGCTGGTGCAACTACTGCTACTATTGCTATTGCCACTACAACAACTACTACTACTTCTCCTACAACTACAACTACTACTGTTGCTGCTTCTGCTACCACTACTTTGACTGCCACACGTACTACTACTGCGATAACTTTTACTACTACTAATACTTCTACTACTACTAATGCTATTACTTTTGCAACTGCTGCTACAACTTTTACTACAATTACTACTAATACTACTACTACTACTACTACTACTACTACTACTACTATTACTACAACTACTACTACTTATGCTAGAACAACGGCTACTACAATGACTAATACTACTATTACTACTACTCTAGACACTACTGCTAATGCTACTAGTACTTCTCATATTGCTAATGCAATAGCTACTTCTACTACTACTACTACTGTTACTATTGCTGCTAATACTGCTACTACTTCTTCTACTACAACTACTACTACTACTGCTGCTACTACTATTGTTGTTACTACTATTATTACTACTATTATTACTATTCCAACAAATGCGGCTACTGTTATTACTAATACTACTGTTGTTGTTGCTACTACAACTGCTAGTGCTATTCCAACTACTACGGCAATTGCTACTACTACTACTTTTATTACTGCTACTGCTACTATCGCTATGGCTACTACTACTTCTTCTATTACTGCTACTACTACTACTGTTGTTGCTGCTGCTGCTACTCTAGTACTACTACTTCTATTGCTGCTGCTATTACTACCACTACGAGTACTACTCCTACTTCTATTATTTTTGCGGCAGCTCATAAAACTGCTACTACTACTACTAGTATAGCTACATTTTTTGTTGTTGCATCTACAACTACTACTACTACAATTGCAATGGATGCTACTACTAGTAATACAACTACTGCTACTTCTGCAACTACTGCTGCTATGGCTACAACTACTTCTACAATGATAACAACTACTAATTCTACCCTGACTACTACTGCTGCTACTGCTACTACTACTACTACAACAACAACAACAACAACAACAACAACAACAACTACTACTACTACTACTACTACGACTACTAGTAGTACTACAACAACAAATAGTACTAATATTACTACTAGTACTACTACTTCTACTACTCCTACAGCTACTCCTACTAGTTATACTACTACTACTCGTCCTCCTCCTCCTCCTCTTCCTACTACAACTACTACTATTACTCCAGCTACTACTTCTGCCGTTGCTACTACAACCACTTCTACTACAACACCTACTACTACTATTACTACAGCGACAACAACTTCAACCACTTCTACTACAACTACTACTACAACTACAAGAACTACAACTACTACAACTACTATTATGACTACAACCACTACGACTTCTGCTTCTATGTTACTATTTCTATTACCACTACTACTACTACTATGACTACTATTACTACTGCTATGACGACTACTATTACTTATGTTATTACTTCTACTACTACTACTACTGCTGCTGCTGATACTGCTACTACTTCCACAGCTGCTACTATAGCTAGTACTACTACTATGACTATAACTGTTGCTTCTTCTACTACTACTGCTACTCCTTTTTCTACTACTAATATTGCTACTACAGCTACCACGACTACTACTGCTACTCTGACTACTACTACTTTTACTACTACTACTACTACTGCTTCTACTACTACTACAACTATTAGAATTGCCACTAATACTACTTCTACTCCAACAACTATAGCCACTACTGCTGCTGCAGCTACTCCTATTGCTACAGTTATTGCTGATACTGCTTCTACTACGACTGCTGCCCTTGCTGCTGCGACTGCTAATACGGCTACTACTACTACCACTACTAAGACTGCTACTACTGCTACTACTAAGACTGCTACTAACACAACTACTACTACGACTACTGCTGCTACAATTGCTGCTACTGCTGCTAATACTACAACTCCTAGTTCTCCTCCTCCTCCTCCTACTAGTACTACTTCAACTACTAGTACTACTACTACTACTACTACTACTACTACTACTACTACTACTACTACTACTACTACTACTACTACTACTATAGCTACTAATACTGCTACTACAATTACTACTTTTATTACTACTAATACTATTACTCCTACTACAACTACCATTGGTACTACTACTACTGCTACTACAACTATTATTACTACTTCCCCTAGTTCTATTACTTCTGCGACCACAATTGTTACTGCTACTACTGCTTCTACAAAAACAACTACTGCAACGGCTACTACTGGTTCTATAACTACTACTACCACTGCTACTACACGTACTACTATAACTACTACTACTATTGCCTCTGCTTCTACTACTAATACTGTTGCTATTCCTACTGCAACTACAGCTACTACTACCGCTACTACTACTATAACTGCTACTACAACTACGACTACTACAACCACTACCACTACTACTACTACTACAACTACAATAACTACTTCAACAGCTATAGGAGCAGCAAATAAAAGTACCACTATCACTACTACTACTACTTCTAGTACTGCTACTACGATCATTATTTTTCTTACTTCAACTACTACTACAACAGCTACTACAGCTACTGCTACTGCTTTTACTACATCTTCTTCTAGTACCACTACAACTGCTTCTACTACCACTACCACTACTACTACCATTGCTCTACTGCTACTAGTACTACTTCTGCAAATACTGAAACTACTACAACTTCTACTGTTGCTCTACTGCTACTACTATTATGCTACTACTGCTACTACAATGATAATGACTACTACTAGTACAACCACTACTAATACTACTACTACTCCCACTCCAGCTACTACTATTACCACTCATGCTACTACTACTACTAATACTACAAATCTATACCTAATACTATGTTTATCGCTACTGCTGCTACAACTACTACTACTATTACTACTGCTACTGATGCTGCCACAACGACTATTGCTACAACTACTGAGCTACTACCACTACTACTACTAATACCACTGCTACTGCTACTGCTACTATTGCTATTACAACTATTACTACTACACCTACTACTACTACTCCTACAACTACTACTGCTACAACCCCCACTACTAATACGACTACTACAACGAGGACTATGACAACTACGATGGCTACAACCACTACTACTACTTCTGCCACTACTTCTACTACTACTATTTCTCCTACTGCTACTACAACCACAACTACAACTAGTAATACTACTACTACTACTACTACTACTACTACTACTACTACTACTACTACTACTGTGACTACTGCTATTTCTACTGCAGCTACAACAACTACTCCTACTACTACAACAATAACTACAACTACCACTACTATTTCTATAGTTACTATTTTTGCTACAAAAACTACTGCTACTACTACTGCTACTACTACTGCTACTACTATTACTACAACTACAACGACTACTACTGCTGCTACTATTACTACAACTACAACTATTACTATTGCTTTAACTACCACAACTACAACTGTTACTACTGCTACTACCACTACTACCACTACTACTGCTACTACTACTAGTACCCCCATCACTACTACTTCGCCTACTACTACTACTTCTACTACTACTACTACAACTGCTACTACTACAACTAGTACAACTACTATTGCTGCTACTAACTCTACAATTGCCACAAATACTACAACTACTATTATGGATTCTCCTGCTACTACTGCTACTTCTACTACTACAACAACAACTACTACTACTACTACTCCAATTAGTACTACTACTACAACAACGTTTACTATTATTACTACTAATTCTATTACTACTACTTCTATTACAGCTACTACTAGTACAACTACTACACCTCCGACTACAACTCCTAGCACCACCACCACTACTAATTCTACAATTGCTACTATGACTAATACTACAGCTACTACTCTATTTCTCCAACTACTACTACTACTGCTATTATTACAATTACTACTACTTCTACTACTGCTGCTACTACTACTACTCCTACTACTACTGTACTTCTCATACTACTACTACTACTTCTACTACTATAACTACAACTACTACTGCCACAACTAACACTACTACTACTATTGCTACTAATAGTACTGCTACTATCGCTACTACGGCTACCACTGCGACTACTGTGATTATAGCCATTACTACTGCTACTACAACTACTTCTGCTGCTGCTACAGTTACTTTGACAATTATTGTTGCGACTACTACTACTGCTAGTACCAACGCAGCTAGTACAACAACGACTACTACAACTACAACTGCTACTGCTATAAGTACTACAATGACTTCAACTACTACAACACTACTACTACTACTACTACCATAACTATGACAACTACTTCTACTACTACAACAACAATAACAACAACTACCACTACTACTAGTACTATTACTATGACTACTACTCAAAGTACTACTGCTGCTGTTATTGCTGCTGCTCCTACAACTAATACAGCTACTGCTACTGCTATCACTACATCTTCTACTACGACTACTACAACTGCTCCTACCGCGACTACCACTACTACTACTATAGCTCTACGGCTACTAGTACTACTTCTGCTACTACTACAACTTCTACTACTTCTACTGTTGCTCTACGGTTACTGCTATTACTGCTACTATTGCTATTACTACAACAACAACAGCCACTACTACAACCACTTCTTCTAATACTACTACTATTTCTACTACTACTATACATACTACTATTGCTACTACTACTACTACTACAATAGCTACTGCTATCACTACTATAGCTACTGCTATTAATACTAGTACTACTACTACTACTATGGCTACTACTATAGCTGCTACTACCACAACTACTACTGCGACTTCTGCTACTACTACCACTACTTTTGCTACTACTAATGTTGCTATTACTACTGCTACGACTCTTACCACTACTGCTACTACTACTACCACTAATATGACTGCTACTAATATTATAACCGCAATAAGAACAACTACTATGACTACTATTACTACAGCTCCTGCTACTACAACTACTCCTACTACTATAACTACTATTGTTGTTGCAACTACTGGTACTATTGCTATTGCCACTACAACAACTACTACTACTTCTCCTACAACTACAACTACTACTGTTGCTGCTGCTACTACCACTACTATGACTGCCACACGTACTACTACTGCGACAACTTTTACTACTACTAATACTTCTACTACTACTAATGTTATTACTTTTGCAACTGCTGCTACAACTTTTACTACAACTACTACTACTACTAATACTACTACTACTACTATTACAACTACTACTACTTATGCTAGAACTACTGCTACTACATTGACTAATACTACTATTACTGCTACTCTAGACACTACTGCTAATGCTACTAGTACTTCTCGTATTGCTACTACAATAGCTACTTCTAAAAATACTACTACTGTTACTACTACTGCTACTACTGCTAATACTTCTCCTACTACAACTACTACTACTACTGCTGCTGGTACTATTGTTGTTACTACTATTACTACTACTATTATTACTACTACAACAACTGCGGCTGCTGCTACTGCTGCTACTACTACTACTACTACTACTATTATTGTTGCGACTACAACTGCTAGTGCTATTCCAACTACTACGGGAATTGCTACTACTACTACTACTTTTATTACTGCTACTACTACTATCGCTATGGCTACCACTACTACTTCTATTACTGCTACTACTACTGCTGCTGCTGCTGTTGCTGCTACTCTAGTACTACTACTTCTATTGCTGCTGCTATTACTACCACTATGAGTACTACCCCTACTTCTATTAATTCTGCTGTAGCTCTCAAAACTGCTGCTACTACTACTAGTATAGCTACATTTTTGTTGTTGTATCTGCAACTACCACTACTAATACGACAACTACTACTACAACTGCAATGGATGCTACTACTAGTAATACAACTATTGCCACTTCTGCAACTACTGCTGCTATGACTACAACTACTTCTACAACAATAACAACTACTAATTCTACCCTAACTACTACTACTGCTACTACTACTACAATAAGAACAACAACAACAACAACAACTACTACTACTACTACTACTACTACGACTACTAGTAGTACTACAACAACAACTACTACTAATATTACTACTAGTACTACTACTTCTACTACTCCTATAGCTACAACTACTAGTTCTACTACTACTATTCCTCCTCCTCCTCCTCCTCTTGCTACTACAACTACTACTATAACTCCTGCTACTACTTCTACCGTTGCTACTACAACCACTTCTACTACGACGCCTACTACTACTATTACGACAGCTATAATAACTTCTACTAGTTCTACTACAACTACTACTACAACTGCAACAACTACAACAACTACTACTACTATTATGACTACAACCACTATGACTTCTGCTTTTGCGCTACTATTTCTATTACCACTACTACTGCTACTGCAACTACTGCTACTACTGCTATAACTACTACTATTACTACTACTACTACAACTGCTACTACCGTTATTACTACTGCCACTACTACTAGTCCTACCGCTACTACTGCTATAACTGCTACTTTTCGCACTACTACTACTGTTAAGCCTACAACTATGACAGCTATTGAATCTTCTGCTGCTACTAATTCACCTACAACTAGTACTATAAATTCTGCTAAGACTACAACTGTTACTACTAATACTTCTACTACTAATAGAATTGCTCCTACTGCTACAACTACTATAGCTATTACTACCACTTCTCGTATTACCACTACTTCAGCTACTACTACTACTACTACTACTACTACTACTACTACAGGTAATATACTACTACTGTTGCTACTATTACTACTACTAGTGCTACTACTACTATTATTGCTGCTACTGCCACTATGGGTACTACTACTATTGCTACTACTACTTCTACTACAACTGCTTCTCCTACTATTACCGCTAGTACTGGTGCTCCCACTACTACTACTGCTACTAGGACTTCTACTGCCACTGCTTCTTCTACTACCACTACTACTGCTCCAACTAGTACTATTACAGCTACGATTGCTGCTAACGTGCTATTATGAATACTACAACACTAATACTACTACTACCACTACCACTACTTCTACAACTACTAATACTCCTACTCCTACTACTATTACTACTACTGCTACTACGATTACTACTTCTACTATTACCACTACTGCTACTACTACTTAAACTTTTACTAGTACTAGTACCTCTGTTGTTGCTGCTGCTGCTGCTGATGCTATTGCTACTACTATTACCACTACTATTTCTACTACAACAATAATAACTGCTACTACTACTACTACTGCTGCTACCACCACCACCAGCACTATAACTACTGCTACTACTACTATTTCGACTACTTCTACTACTAATGTGGCTGCTACTACTACTGTAACTAATACTACTATCGCTGTTACTATTACTACTGCTACTACTACTACTACCGTTACTACTCTGACTGCTACTACTGCTGCTGCTGCTGCTGCTATTACTACTATAAATGCAACGACTATTACTACCACTACTACTACCACTGCTACTAGTAGTACTCCTGCAACTTCTCCTGCTACTACTTCTGCTATATCTACTACTGCTGCTACTACTACTACTACTACTACTCCTCCTATTGCTACTACCACTACTACTACTATTACTGCTACTACTAAGTACCACTACTACTACTTATACAACTGCTACTGTTACTATTATTGCTACTACTACTACTACTACAACGGCTACTACTACTACCATAATTGCTGCTGCTACTACTACTACTACTACTACCACTACTGCTACAACAACTACTGCTGCTACAACTACTGCTACTAGTATGACTACTACAATAGTTGCTACTACCAGTACTACTACAACTGCTACTATGATCGCTGTAACTTCTACTCTACGGTAATTCCTACTACTCCTACTACTACTACAACTACTTGTACTACTACTACTTCTACTACTGCTACTACTACTGCTGCTATTGCTAGTACTACAACTACTAAAATTGCAATGACTACTATTATTGCTCCAACTACTACTACCTCTATTACCACTACTACCCCTAGAACTACCACATCTCGTACTACTACTAATACTGCTACTACTACTGCTTCTACTACTACTGCTACCACTATTATGGCAACTGCTACTACTACTACACCTATTACTACAACTATGTCTACTGCTCCTATTACTACTTCAACTACTAGTCCTGCTAACACTACTACTACTACTACTACTACTACTGCTCCTACTCCTACTACTACTAATACTAATAGTACAACTATTGCTACTATTTCTTCTATGACTACTACTATTCCTACTACTACTATTGCTACTATTGTTACTACTACAACTACTGTTGCTACTGCTACTACTTCTACTCTTACTATTGCTATTATCGCTACTACTGCAACTGCTGCCCCTACTACTGCTACCACTACTGCCATGTCTTCCACTACTACTACTACAAATACTAATACTTCTACTATTCCTACTATTGTAACAACTATGGCTATTGCTATTATTGTTGCTACAACTACAACTACTATTACTACAACCACTTCGACCATTTCTGCTATTACTATGACTATTATTGGTACAAGGACTACAACTAGCACTACTACTGCCACTACTACAAATACTACTACTAGTACAACTATAATTGCTACCACTACTGCTATTACTACTAGCACTACTATTGCAACTATTGCTACTACTACTACTGCAACTACTACCGCTACTTATGATACTACTACCACTACTACCACAGCTACTACGACTGCTACAACTACCATTACTATAACTACTACTACTGGCACTATTGCTACTACAACAACTACTACTACAACTACTACTATTACTTCAGCTACTGCAACTACTACTACTACTGCTACTGCAGCTATTACTACTACTATTGTTGCTCCTACTGCTATTATTATTAATACAACAACTACTACTACTGCTACTGGTACTACTACTACTATTACAAACATTGCTACTGCTACTACTACTACTACTGCTGCTGCTGCTATTACTATGACTACTGTTACTATAAATATAATTACTATTACTACAATTACAACTACAACTATGGCTACTACTGATACTATAGGAGTAGTTGTAGAAGTAGAATTAGTAGTAGAAATAGTATTAGTAGTAGGAATAGTAGTAGTTGTTGGGATTTTAGTAGTGCTAGCAGCAATAGTTGTAGTAGAAGTGTAGTAATAGTAGCAGCAATAGTAGTAAAGGTAATAGCAGTAGCAATAGTAGCGGTGGCAGTAATAGTAGTAGTTATTGTCATAGTAGTAGTACTAGTACTAGGACTAGTAGTTATTGTTATTGTAGTAGTTGTTGTAGCAGTAGTAGCTGTAGAAGAAATAGTAGCAGCAGCAGTAGCAGTAGTAGTAGTAATAGGAGTAGTAGTAATAATAGTACTTCCAGCAGCAAAAGTAGTAGTTGGTGTAGTTTTAGGAGTAAGAGTTAGTGTACGTGTAGCAGTAGCAGCAGAAGTACTACTAGTAGTGCTAGTATTTGTAGTAGTAGTACTAGTAGGTGGAGGAGGAGTAGTAGTAGTAGTAGAAGTAGAAGTAGTGCTAGTAGTATTAATAATAGTAGTAGTAGTAGTAGTAGTAGTAGCAGCAGCAGTAGTAGTAGTAGTAGTGGTAGTAGTAGTCTTAGCAATAGTAGTAGTTGTTGTAGTAGTGGAAGTCATATTAGGTGTGGCAGCAGTAACAGTAGTAGCCATAGTGGCAGTAGTAGCAGTAGCAGTAGCTGTAGCAGTAGTAGTAGTGATAGTAGTACTTGTATTCCTAATAGTTGTAGGTGTAAGAGAAGGGGTAGGAGGAGGAGGAGGAGGAGGAGGAGGAGTTGCTGCAGAAGTACTAGCAGTAATAGCACTAAAAGTCAAAGTAGTAGTAGTAGCACGTGTAGTAATAGTAGTAGCAGGAGTAGCAATAGAAGCAGTATTAGAAGTAGCAGTAGTGAGAGCAGCAGTAGTAGTAATAGTAGTAAGCGTAGTAGAAGCAATAGTAGCAACAGTTTTAGTAATAGAAGTAGTAGTACTTGTAGTAACAGGTGTAGTAGTTTTAGTAGTAGTAGCAGCAATAGTAGTAGTTGTTGTAGTAGCAGTAGTAGTTGTTGTAGAAGTAGTAGAAGAAGTAGTAGCAGTAGTAGTAGTAGTAATAGTAGTAGTTGTTGTTGTAGCTGTAGTTGTAGCTATAGTACAAGTAGTAGTAGTAGTAGTAGTAGTAGTTGTTGTTGTTGTTGTTGTTGTAGCTGTAGTTGTAGCTATAGTACAAGTAGTAGTAGTAGTAGTAGTAGTAGTAGTAGTAGTAGTAGTAGTAGTAGTAGTAGTAGTAGTAGTAGTAGTAGTAGAAGTAGTAGTAGTAGAAGTAGTAGTAGTAGTAATAGTAGTAGTAGTAGTAGTAGTAGTAGTAGCAGTAGTCATAGTGGTAGTCATAGTAGTTGAACTACTAATAATAGTTGTAGGAGATTCACTTGTAGTAGTAGTTGTTGTTGTGGTATTAGTAGGAATAATAGTAATAGTAGTAGTAGTAATTGGAGTTATAGCCGCAACATCATCAAAAGTAGTATTTATTGTTGTAGTAGTAGTAGTAGCAGTAGCAATAGCAGTAGTAGTGGCAGCAGTTATAGTAATTGTAGTAGTGGTACTAGTACCAGTAGTAGAAATAGTTGTAGTAGTAGTTGTAGTAGTGGTGTTACAAGTAGTAGTAGTAGTATTAGTAGTAGCAATAGTTGCTGTAATAGGAGTTGGTGTCAGAGTGGGGGTAGCAGTAAGGGCTAGAGTAGTAGTAGTAGGAATAGGAGTAGGAGTAGTTGGAGTAGTAATGGTATTAGCAGGAGTAGTAGAACTAGCAATAGAAGTAGTA
>RXID01018159.1:0-15509 GCA_005019695.1 Trichopus zeylanicus subsp. travancoricus | reverse complement strand
AGTAGAGCCGTAGTAGTAGTAGTAGAGATAGTAGTAGTAATAGCTTTAGTAGTAGTGCAGTAGTTGTAGTAACTTTAGTAGTAGTGTAATAGTAGTAGTAGTAGTAGCTATTATAGTAGTAGTAGTAGCTGTACTAGAAGCCGGAGTAGCAGTAGCAGTTGTGCTAGTAGTAGTAGTGGTAGCAGCCAAAGTAGTAGTAGTAGTAGCAGCATTAGCAGTGCTAGTAGTAGTAGTAGTAAGAGTCAGAGTCATAGTTCTAACAGTAGTAGTAGCGGTAGTGGTAGTAGTACTAGTGGCGGAGCAATAGTTATTATTATAGTAGTAGTAGTTTTAGTAGTCACAGTAGGAGTAGTAGTAGTAGCGGTAGAAGTAGTACTAGTAATAGTACTTGTAGTAGTTGTAGTAGTAGTAGTAGAAATAGTTGGAGTAGTAGCAAAAGTAGTAGGAGCAGAAGTTGGAGTAAGAGTAGTGCTAGGAGTAGTAGTATTTGTAGTAGTTGTAGTTCTAGTAGTAGTAGTGGCTGAAATAGTCGTAAAAATTGTAGCAGTAGCAGTAGTTGTAGAAGTACTCGGAGTAGTAGCATTAATAGCCGCTGGAGTAGTAGTAGTAGTAGCAGCAGTAGTAATAGTTATTGTACTGGTAGTAGTAGCACTAGTTGTAGCGGCAGACGTAGTAGCAGTGGTAGTAGCTGAAGTAGTAGTAGTAGCAGTAATAGTACCGATGGTGGCCGTAATAGCGGCATTCATTGGAGCAATTGAAGTAGTAGTAGTCATATTAGTAGTAGTAGTAGAAGTTATTGTAGTCATATTAGTAGTAGCTGTTGTTGTTGTTGTAGCAACAATAATAGTAATATTAGTAGCCATAGCAGTAGTAGCCATATTAGTAGTAGTAGTACTAGTAGCAATAGTAGTAGTAACATAGGAAGTAGTTGTTGTAGTAGTAGTACTAGTAGTTGTAGTACTTGTTGTTGTAGAAGTAGTTGTAGCACTAGCAGTAGTAGTAGTAGTTGTTATTGTAATGGCGTGGAAGTAGTAGTAGTAGTGGTAGTAGCAGCAGCAATAGTAGCAGGAGTAATCACAACGGAAGGATTAGTAGCAATAGTAGTAGCGGTGGTAGTAAGAGTATTTGTAGTAATAGGCGTAGTAGTAGTAGTAGCAGAAGTAGTGGCACTACTACTAGTGGTAGACATAGTACTAGTAGCAGTAGTAGTAGTAGTAGTAGTAGTAGTAGTAGTAGTAGTAGTAGTAGTAGTAGTAGTAGTAGTAGTAGAACTAGTAGTAGTAGTAGTAGTCGTAGTAAGAGTAGAAGTAGCTGTAGTAGGTGTAGTAGCAAAAGTAGTAGCCGAAGTAGTAGTAGTTGTTGTTGTAGTTGGAGTAGTACTGGTAGTAGTACTAGTAGAACTAGTAGTGGTAGTAGTAGTAGTAGTAGTAGTAGCCGTAGCAGTAGTAGTAGAGGTAGCAGTAGTAGTAGCTTTAGTAGTAGTAGTAGTAGTAGTAACAGTTGTTATAGTAGTAGTGGTAGTTGTACTAGAAGCCGCAGTAGTAGTAGCAGTAGTGCTAGTAGTAGTAGTGGTAGCAGCCAAAGTAGTAGTAGTAGCAGCAGCATTAGCAGTGCTAGTAGTAGTAGTAGTAATAGTCGGAGTCGTAGTTCTAACAGTAATAGTAGCAGTAGTGGCAGTAGTACTAGTGGTGGAGCTGTAGTTATTGTTATAGTAGTAGTAGTTTTAGTTGTCATAGTAGGAGTAATAGTAGTAGCGATTGAAGATGTAGTAGTAATAGTACTAGTAGTAGTTGTAGTAGTAGTAGTACTCGTAGTAGTAGTAGTAGAAGTAGTTGGAGTAGTAGCAAAAGTACTAGGAGCAGAAGTTGGAGTAAGAGTAGTACTAGGGGTAGTAGTTTTTGTAGTAGTTGTAGTACTAGTAGTAGTAGTGGCTGAAATGGTCATAGAAATTATAGAAGCAGCAGTAGTAGTAGCAGCAGCAGAAGTTGTAGAAGTACTCGAAGTAGTAGCATTAATAGCCGCTGGAAGAGTAGTAGTAGGAGCAGCAGCAGTAATAGTTGTTGTATTGGTAGTAGTAGTACTAGTTGTAGCGGCAGAATTAGTTGCAGTGGTAGTAGCTGAAGTAGTAGTAGTAGCAGTAATAGTACCGATGGTAGCCGTAATAGTGGCATTCGTTGCAGCAATTGGAGTAGTAGTAGTCATATTAGTAGTAGTAGGAGTAGTAGTAGCAAAAATACCAGCAATAATAGTAATATTTGTAGCCATAGCAGTAGTAGCCATATTAGTAGTAGCCATATTAGTAGTAGTAGTAGTTGTTGTTGTTGTTGTAGTAGTAGTAGCAGTAGTAGCAATAGTAGTAGTAGTGGAAGCAGTAGTAGTAGTAGCAGTAGCAGCAACAGTAGTAGTTGTGGTAGTAGCAGGAGTAGTAGTAGTAGCAGTAGTTGTAGTAGAAGGAAAAGAAGAAGTAGTAGTAGTAGTAGTTGTAGTAGTACTAGTAGTAGTAGAAGCTGTGGTAGTTGCAGTAATAGTAGAAGTAGTTGTAGTACTAACAGCAGCAGCAGCAGCAGTAGTAGTAGTAGGTACAAAAGTAGTAGTAGTAGTAGCAATAGCAGTAGTAGCAGTAGCAGTATTGGTAGTAGTAGTAGCAGTAGCTGCAGCTGTAGTAGTAGTAGTAGCTGCAGTTGTAGTACTAGTAGTAGTAGTTGCAGCTACAGTACTGGTAGCAACAACTGCAGTATTGTAGCTACAGCTTTAGTACTAGTAGTAGTGCTGATAGTAGTTGTCCTTGTCCTTGTTGCAGTAGTAGTAACAGTAGTAGTAGCAGTAGGAGAAGTAGTTGCTGTAGTAGCAGTATTAGCTACAGCAACAACAACAGCAGCAATAGGAGCAGTGGTAGTAGTTGTTATAGGAGTAGCCACACTAGTAGTGGTTGTTGTAGTAGCAGTAGTAGTAGTACTAGTAATAGTAGTCGTAGAAGTTGTAGCAGCAGCAGAAATAGTAATAGTAGTCACGGAAGTAGTAGTATTATCAGTGGTATTAGCCACAACAGTTGTAGTAGTAGTTGTTGCAGCAGCAGCATTAGTGGTGGTAGTAGTATTACTAGCAGCAATAGTAGTAGCAGAAGCAGCATTAGTAGACGTAGTAGTAGGCATAGTAGTAGTAACAACTGAAGTAGCAATTATAGTAGCAGCATCTGTGGAAGTAGTAGAAGTAGTAGTAGCAGTCGTAGCAGTCGTAGCAGTAGTAGCAATAGTAGTACTACCATAAGTAGTAGTAGTAGTGCTAGTAGTAGTTGTAGTAGAAGCAGTAGCAATAGTAGCAGTGGTTGTAGTAGAAGAAGTAGTAGTAGGGGAAGTAGTAGAAGTTGTTGTAGCAATAGTAGTAGTTGTTGTGGTAGAAGTAGTAATAGTACGAGTAGTAATATTTTTAGCAGTAGTAGCAGTAGCAGTAGCAATCTAGCAAAAGTAGCAGATGTTGTAGTAGTAGTACTAGTAGTAGTTGCTAGAAACAGTAGCGGTATTATCGAAAAAAGCTATAATAGCAGTGGTAGCACCAGTAGTAGTGGTAGCAATAGTTCTAACTTTAGTAATAGTAATAACAGCTATAGTTGTAGGAGAAGTTGTAGTAGTAGTCGTCGTAGTGGTAGTAGTGGTAGTAGTATTTGTAGTAGCTATACTCCTAATAGCAATAGTAGTAGTAGTAGAAGCAGGAGTAGTTGCAGTAGCAGTAGTTGGAGAAGTAGTAGTAGTAGTAGTAATCATGATAGTAGCAGTTGATGTAGCAGTAATGGCGATAGTAGCAGTAGTAGTGGCAGTAGTTGTACTAGTAGAAGCAGTAGCAGTTGTTGTAGAAGTAGTAGTCATAGCAGTAGTATTAGAAATAGTTGCCATAGTAGTACTAGTAGCAGTAGCGATAATAGTAGTTATTGTTGTAGTAGTAGTAGAATTAGTAGACATAGTAGTTGTTGTTGAAGTATTGGTAGTAGTGGATGTAATGGTTGTAGTAGTAGTAGTAGCAATAGTAGTAGAACCCGAAGAAGTAGCGTAGTACTAGTAGTAGTTGTAGCCGTATTAGTAATAATAGTAGTAGTAGTTATTGTTATTGTCATACTAGTAGTAGTAATTATTGTCGTAGTACTAGTTGTAGCAGCTGCTGCAGTAGTAGCGACAGTAGTAGTAGGAGTAGTAGTTTTAGTAGTAGCTATAGTAGTAAGTGCAGTAGTAGCAGTAATAGTACGAGTAGTAGTAGTTGTAGTAGTAGTAGAGTAAGAGTAGGGGTAGCAGTAGGGGTAGTCGTGGTGGTAGTAGTAGTAGTATTTGTAGTAGGAATTATACTACTAGTAATAGTAGTAGTAGCAGCAGTAGTAGCCGAAGTGGTAGTGGTAGTAGTCATAGTAGCTACAATTGTAGTAGTTGTTATTGTTGTAGTAGTATTAATAGTAGTAGTAGTAGAAGTAATAGTAGTAGTAGAAGTAGTAGTAGCAGTAATAGTAGTAGTATCGTAGTAGCAGCAGAAGTAGTTCTACCAGTAGTAGTAGCAGTAGTAATAATAGTAGTTGTAGGCATAGTCTTTGTAGTAATAATAGTAGGAGTAGTTGTATTTGTAGGTGTAGTAATAATAATAGTAGTAGTAGGAGCAGCAGCAGCAGCTGTAGTAATAGTACTAGTAGTAGTAGCAGGAGTAGCTGTAGTAATTGTAGGAGTAGGGGTAGGAATAGTAGGAGTAGTTGTTGTTGTTGTTGTAGTAGTAGTAGTAGCAGTAGTAGTAGGAGTAGGGGTAGTAGAAGGAGTAGGAGTAGGAGCACTAGAAGTAGTAGTAGTGGTAGTAGGTGTAGTTGTAGTTGTACTAAAAGTAGTAGTAGTAGCACGAATAGTGGTAGTTGTAGTAGTTATAGTAGTTGTAGTAGTTGTTTTTGCTGTAATAGTAGAAGTTGTAATGGTAGCAGTAGTAGCAGTGGTAGTACTTGTAGTAGTAATAATGGTAGTAGTAGTAGCAGTAGTAGCAGTAGTTGTAGTAGTAATAGTGGTAGTAGAAGCAGTGGTAGTAGCAGCAGCAGTAGTAGTAGCAATAATAGCAGCAGTAGTTGTTGTTGTAGTAGTAGCAATAACGTTAGTAGAAGTTGTAGTAGTAGTTGTTGTAGTTCTTATAATCGTAATAGCAGTAGTGACCGTGGTAGTAGTAGTAGTAGCAGTATTGCTAGTTGTAGTAGTAGTAGCTTTAGTAGTAGTAGCAGTAGTAGTAGATGTTGTAGTAGTTGTAGTAGTAGGAATTGGAGTAGGAGTCGGAGTAGCAGTAGCAGTAGTAGGTGTAGTAGAAGTAGTTGGTGTTGTAGTAGTAGTAGTGGCAATAGAGTAGTAGTAGTTGTAGCACTAGTAGTAGTAGTAGTAGTAGTAGTAATTGTAGTAGTAGGAGTAGTAGTTGTCGTTGTAGTAGTTGTCGTTGTAGCAGTAGTCGTAATAATAGCAGTAGAAATAGTAGTATCAATAGTAGTTATAATAGTAGTAGTAGTGGTATTAGTAGTAGTCATATTAGTACTAGTAGAAGTAGTAGCAATGGTAGCAGTAGTAGTAGTAATAATAACAGTAGTAATAGTATCTATAGTAGCAGTAATAACAGTAGTAGTAGCATCTATAGTAGTAGTAGTAGTAGTAATAGTAGCAGTAGTTGTAGTAGCAGTAGTAGTAGTCATTGTGGCAGTAGTAATAGTAGCAATAGTAGTAGTAATAGTAACAGTAATTGCTATAGCAGTAGTAGTAGTAATAGTAGTAGTAATAGTAGCAGTTGTAGTAGTAGAAGCAGTATTAGCCAGGGAAGTCATAGCAGCAGTAGTAGTAGTAGTAGTAGTAGAAGTAGTAGGAGTATTAAGAAGAATTATAGTTGGAATAGTAGTAGGAGTAGGACTTGGAGTAGGAGTAGTAGTAATAGTAGTAGTAGTAGTAGCAGTAGCAGCAGCAGCCGTAACAGTTGTGTTAGTAGTTGGAGGAGTGATAGTAGAAGTAGTTGCTGTAGTAGTAGTAGAAGTAGTAGTAGAAGTAGAAGTAGTATCAAAAGCAGGAATAGTAGTAATAGTTGTTGTTGTTGTTGTTGTTGTAGCAGTAGTTGTCATAGTAGTAGCAGCAGCTGTAGTGGAAGTAGTAGTAGTAGTGGTAATAGTAGTTGTAGTAGTCTCCGTTGTTGTTGTTGTTGTAGTAGTAGTAGTAATAGTCGTCATAGTAATATTGGTAGTTGTTGTAGTAGTGGTAGTCAAAGTAGTTGTAGTAATAGTAGTAGTGGTAGTTGTGGTGGTAGTAATAGGAGTAGTAGTAGTAGCAGTGGGAGTAGTAGCAATAGTAGTAGTGGTAGTAGAAGTAGGAGTAGTAGTGGTGGTGGTAGTAGTAGGAATAGCAGTAGTTGTAGAAGCAATAATTGTAGTAGTAGTAACAACAGCAGCATTAGTGGTTGTAGTAGCAACAACCATAATAGTAGTAGTTATAGCAATCATAGTAGTTGAAGTTATTGTAGTTGTGGTGGTATTAGTTGTTGCAGTAGTTGTAGTAGCTGCAGTAGTTGTTGTAGCAGTAGTTGTAGTAGTAATAGGGGAAGAAGTAGATGGGGTAGTAGCTGTAGTAGTTGTAGTAGTTATTTTACTAGTTGTAGTAGTAGTAGTAGTAGTAGTAGTAGCAGTAAGAGTAGTAGCTGTAGTAGTTATAACAGAAGAAGTAGTAGTAGTAGTAGCAGCAGTAGTACTTGGAGTAGCTCTTGTAGGAGTAGAAGCACTAGGAGTAGTAGTTATAGCAGTTGTAGCAATCGCAGTAATAGCAGTCACAGATGGAGAAGTAGCAGTAGCAGCGGTAGTAGTAGCAGTAGTAGCCGTAATAATAGCTTTAGTTGCAGTAGCAGTACTAGTAGTAGTATCTATAGTAGCAATTGCTATATTAGTAATTACAATTGCTTTATTAGTAGCAGTAGTAGTTGCAAAAGTAGTAATAGTTGTATTATTGTTCTTATTATTATTAGTAGTAGTAGTATTAGTAATATTTGGAGTAGTAGTAGCATAAGTAGTAGTGCTTGGAGTACTGGTAGTAGTGGTAGCAGCAACAGCAGCAGCAGTAGTAGTAATATGAGATATAGTTGGAGTAGTAGCAGCAGCAGCAGTAGTAGTATTAGAAGCTGTAATAGCAGTAATAGTAGTAGTAATAGCTGTAATAGTAGCAACGGTAGTAGCTGTAGTAGTAGCAGTAGTAGTACTGATAGTAGTAGTAGTAACATAGTGGTACTAATAGTATGAGTAGTAGTAGTAGTCACTGCAATAGTAGCAATAGTAGTAGTAGTAGTAGAATCAAAAGTGGTAGCGGTAGTACTAGCCGTAGTACTAGTATAAGTAATAGTAGTTATGCCATTTGCGTTATAACAGAAGTAGTAGCAGTAGTAGTAGCAGTAGTACTTGGAGTAGCACTTGTAGGAGTAGAAGCACTAGGAGTAGTAGCTATAGCAGTTGTAGCAATCGCAGTAGTAGCAGTCACAGATGGAGAAGTTGCAGTAGTAGCTGTAGTAGTAGCAGTAGTAGCCATAACAGTAGCATTAGTTGTAGTAGCAGTAGTTGCAGTAGCAGTACTAGTAGCAGTATCTATGGTAGCAATTACTATAGTAGTAGCTGCTGTAGTTGCAGAAGTAGTAATGGTTGTATTATTGTTATTATTATGATTATTATTATTATTATTATTAGTAGTAGTAGTATTAGTAATATTTGGAGTAGTAGTAGCATAAGTAGTAGTGCTAGGAGTATTGGTAGTAGTGGTAGCAGCAGCAACAACAACAGCAGCAGTAGTAGTAATAGGAGATGTAGTAGGAGTAGCAGCAGCAGCAGTAGTAGTAGTATTAGAAGTTGTAGTAGCAGTAATAGTAGTAGTAATAGCTGTAATAGTAGTAGCAGTAGTAGCTATAGTAGTAGTAGTAGTAGTACTGGTAGTAGTAGTAGTAGTACTGGTAGTAGTAGTAGTTGTACTGGTAGTAGTAGTAGTAGTAACAGTAGTAGTACTAATACTATGAGTAGTAGTAGTACTCATTGTAGTGGTAGCAATAGTGTAGTAGTAGTAGAATCAGAAGTGGTAGCGGTAGTACTAGTAGTAGTACTAGTATAAGTAATAGTAGTTGTGCCATTTGCTATAGTAGTAGAAGCCTTAGTAATTGTAGTGGCAGCAGTAGTAGTAGTTGCAGTCGTTGTAAAAGTAGGAGGTGTAGGGGTAGTAATAGCAGCAGAAATAGCTACAACAATAATATTAGTATTAGTAGAAGAAGTAGTAGTAGTTGTGCTAGCAGTAGTAATAGTAGCCATAGTTCTAGTAGTTGGAGCAGTAGTAGCAGTAGAAGTCATAGTACTAGTAGTAGTTGTAGTAGTAGTTGTCACAGTGATAAACATAGTATTAGTAGTTGCCGCAGCAGTAGTCATTTTAGTAGATATAGTAGTAGTAGAAAAAGTGGTAGTAGAAGTTGTAGTAGTAGGAGCAGTATTAGCTGTAGTAGTTACAGAGTAGTAGTAGTAGTAATAAAAGTAACAGTTGTAGAAGTTGTAGAAGTAGAAGCAGCAGTAGTAGTGGCAGAAGTAGTTATAACAGTAGCAAGAGCGGTAACAGCAATAATAGTAGTAGTTGTGGTAGTGGTGGTAGCATAAGTTGCCGCTATAGTAGGAGTTATATTAGTAGCAGTAGTAGTATTAGTAGCAGAAGAAGTTGCAGTAGTAGCAGCAGTTGCGTTAGTAGTAGCAGTAGCGGCAGTAGTAGCAGTAGTAGCAGTCGTAGTAGTAGGAGAACGGGTAGTAATTACAGTAGTACTAGTCATAGTAATTGTTGTTATAGTAGTAGAAGTAGTAGTAGTAGCATTAGTAGTAGCAGCAATAGCAATAGTTGCAGTAGTGGCTGTAGGGGTAGTAGTCATAGTGGTAGTATTAGTAGCAGTAGTATTTGTAGTAGTAGTAGTAGCAGTAGTAGAATTAGTAGTACTAGTTGTAGTATTAGGAGCACTAGTACTAGTAGTAACATTAGTGGTACCAGTAGCTATAGTAGTAGAGTAGTAATAGTACTAGTAGTAGTAGTAGTAGAGCAATAACAATAGTGGTAGCAGTAGCAGCATTAGTGAAGTAGTAGCTATAGTAGTAGAAGTAGTAGTTGTAGTATATCAAGTAATATTAGAGGTAGCAGAAGTAGCGGTAGGAGTAGTAGTGGTAGTGATAGTAGTTGTTGTTGTGGTAGTAGTAGTAGTAGCATTAGTAGTAGGAGTAGTGCTACTAGTAATAGTAGCAGCAGCAGTAGTATTAGTAGCAGTAGTCGTAGCAGCAGTAGCTGCACAAGTTGTTATTGTCGTAGTAGCTTACGTAGCAGTAGTTGCTATAGCTGAAGCAGCTGTAGTAGTAGCAGTTATAGTAGTAGTATTAGCAGTAGCAATAGTAGTGGTAGCAGGAGTAGAAGTAGTAGTAGTTGTAGTAGTAGTAGAGGTAGTACTAGTAGCATTAGCATAGTAGTAGTAGTAGTAGTAGTAGTAGTAGTAGTAGTAGTAGTAGTAGTAGTAGTAGTAGTAGTAGTAGGAGCAGTAAGTAGCATAGTAGCAGTTCTAGTAGTGTAATAGCAGAAGTAGTAGCAGTGGAAGTAGTAGTAGCTATAGTAGTAGCTGTAGTAGTAGTAGTTGTTTTGGTAGTAGTAGTAGTAAGTAGCGGTAATTGTAGTAGTAATAGGAGTAGTAGTAGAAGTTGTTATTGCAGTAGTTAGAAGTAGTTGTGGGTAGTAATAGTAGTAGTAGTAGTAGCAGTACTTGTAGTACTAGTAGGAGTAGTAGTAGTAGAAGTAGCATAGTAGCAGTTCTAGTAGTAATAGCAGAAGTAGTAGCAGTGGAAGTAGTAGTAGCTGTAGTAGTAGCTGTAAGTAGTTGTAGTAGTAGTAGTAGTAGCGGTACTTGTAGTAGTAATAGAAGTAGTAGTAGAAATTGTTGTTGCAGTAGTAGGAGTAGTTGTAGTGGTAGTAATAGTAGTAGTAGTAGTAGCAGTACTTGTAGTAATAGTAGGAGTAGTAGTAGTAGAAGTAGCAATAGTAGTAGTAGTAGTAGTAGAAGTTGTTGTAGTTGTAGTATTGATAGTTGTAGTAGTATTCATAGTAGAAGTAGTTGTAGTTGTTTTAGTACTATTAGTTGTTACAGTAGTCGTAGCTATAGCACTATTACTGGTAGTAGTAGTAGCAGTAGTAGCAGTAGTGGTAGGAGCAGTTGTAGTAGTAGTAGTAGTAGCAGTAGTAGTAGTAGTAATAGTAGTAGTAGCACTAGCAGTAGCAGCAAATATAGAAGTTGTCGTACTAGTAGTGTTAGTAGTAGCAGTAGAAGTAATCGTAGTAGGAGTAGTAATGGTAGTTGTAAAAGCAATGGCAGTAGTAGTAGTAGTAGCTGTGGTAGTCGTAGAAGTACTAGTAGTAGAAGTAGTTGTAGCAGCTATAGTAGTAGTCTTGGTCGTAGTAGTAGTAGCAGTAGGAGAAGTTGACTTATAGCAGTAGCCATAGTAGTAGTTGTAGCTTGAGTAGAAGTAGTAGTAGCTGTAGTTGTACTAGGAGGAGAAGTACTAGTCGTAGCTATAGTAGCAGCAATAGTGGTAGGAGTAGTAATAGCAATAGTTATAGTAGCAGTAGTGGTAGTAGTCATACTAGTGATAGTTGTTGTAGTGGTAGTAACAGTGGTAGCAATAACATTAGTAGTACTTGTTGTAGTAGTAGTAGCTATAGGAGAAGTAGAAGTAATAATAGTAGTGCAGTAGTAGTAGTAGTTTTTGTCGTTGTAGCAGTAGTAATAGTAGCAATAGTGGTAGTAGTTGTACGATTAGTAGTAGCCACAATAGCAATAGTAGTAGTAGCAGTAGTAGTAGCAGAAGTTGTGGTGGTATTAGTAGTAGAAGCAGTAGTAGCAGTAGCAGAGGTAGTAATAGTAGTAGTAGTAGTAGTAGTAGTAGAAGTAGAAGTAGAAGTAGTAGTAGTCATAGTAGATGTAGAAGTATTAGGAGTACTATTGCAAAGAGTAACATTAATAGCAGTAGTAGTGGTTGTTGTAGAAGCCGGAATAACAGTAGTAGTAGTAGCAGTAGTAATAGCAGTAGTAGTAGTAGAAGAAGTAGTAGTTGTAGTATGTGAAATAATTGTAGTAGCAGTAGCAGTAGCAGTCGTAGGAGTAGTAGTAGTAGTAGTTGTTGTAGTAGTAGTTGTTGTAGTAGTAGTAATAGTAGTAGTAGTTGTTGTTGTAATAGTAGTAGTAGTAACAGTAGTAATAGTGAAGCAGTAATGGTGAAGTGGTACTTGTAGAAGTAGTAGTATTAGTCGAAGTAGTAGTAGTAGTATTAGTAATTGTAGTAGTAGTAGTAGTAGTAGTAGTAGTAGTAGTAGTAGTACTCATAGTAGAAGTAGTTGTAGTAGTTGGAGTAGCAGTTCCTATAGCAACCAAGTAGTAGCAGTAGTATTAGTAATAATAGAAGTAGCAGTAGTTAGTGGAGTAGTAGTAGTACTAGTAGCAGTTGTAATAGTTGTAGCATTAGTGGTAATAGTTGCAGTAGCAATTGATTTAGTAGTAGGAATAGTAGTAATTGGAGCTCTAGTTTCATTAGTAGTAGTAGCAGTAGTAGCAGCATCAGTAGTTGTTGTTGTAGAAGTTATAATAGTAGTAGTAGTAGAATTAGTACTAGTATTGGTAGTAATTGGAGTAGTAGTAGTTGTTGTAGTAGTTGCAGTAGTTGCAGTAGTTGTAGTAGTAGCAGTAGTAGTAATATTAGTTGTAGTAGTAGTAGAAGTAGTAGTAGTAGTTGTTGTTGTTGTTGTAGTAGTAGTAGTAGGAGGAGGAGTAGTAATAACAGAGGGAGTAGAAGTAGTACTAGTTGCAATAGTAGTAGTAATAGAAGTAATTGTAGTAGGAGTAGCGGTTATAGCAGTCGTAGTTGTTATTGTAGTAGGAGGATAAGTAGTAGCAAAACTAATACTGGTAATAGGAGTTGTAGTTGTAGTAGTAGCATTGGCAGTGGTAGTAGTAATATTCGTGTTAATAGTAGTAGTAGTAGTAGTTGTTGTGTTAGTTGTAGTAATAGGAGTAGTAGTAGTTTTAGTAGTAGGAGTTGGAGTAGGAGTAGTCGTAGTTGTAGTATTAGTAGTAGTAGGAGTGGTACTAGAAGGAGTAGTGGCAATATCAGTAGTAGGAGTAAGAGTAAGAGTATTATTAGTCATATCAGTAGTAGTAGTTGTTGTTGTTCTAGTTGTAGTAGTACTAGTAATAGTACTAGGAGTAGCAGTAGTAGTATTAATCGTAGTTGTCATAGAAGTAGTAGTAGTAGAGTAGTAGTAGTAGTAGTAGTAGTAGTAGTAGTAGTAGTAGTAGTAGTAGTAGTAGTAGTAGTAATAGTTGTAGTAATAGTAGTAGTAGCACTAGTAGTAATAGTATTCATAGTAGTTGTAATTGTTGTGGTATGATTAGTAGTAGTAGCAGTTGGAGTGGTTAAACTTGTAGTAGTAGCGGTAGTGGCAGTACTAGTAGCAATAATAGAAGTAGTTGTTGTAGTAGTAGTAGTCGTATTAGTAGTAATAGTTGTGGTAGTAGTAGTAGTAGTAGTAGTAGTAGTAGTAGTAGTAGTAGTAGTAGTAGTGGTATTAGTAGCAGTAGTAGAAGTAGTAGCAGTAGTTGTCGCAGTAGTAGTAGTAGTACTGGTAGTTGTTGAAGTAGTTGTTGTTATTATTATAGTAGTAGTATTGCAGCAGGAGAAGCAGTAAGCGTAGTAGTAATAGCAGAAGTAGTAGATTCAGGCGTAAAAGTTGTAGTTGCAGTAGTAGTAGTAGTAGTGTAGTAGTTGTAGTAGTTGTAGTAGCAGTAGTAGCAGTAGTCATAGTAGCAATAGTCGTAGTAGTAGTAGTGGCAGTAGTAGAAGTTGAAGTGTTAGGAGTAACCGTAGTAGTATGAGTAGTAGTAGTTGCTAGGGTGGTAGTATAGCAATAGTAGTATTAGTAGCTGTAGCAACAATAGTAGAAGTAGTGGAAATAGTTGTAGTAGTACTAGTAGTAGTAGGAGGACCAGTGGTGGTAGCAGCAGCAGCCACAGTAGTAGTAGTTATTATTGTTGTTGTAGGAGGAGCAGTAGTAGTAGTGGTAATAGTAGTAGTAATATTAGCATAAATGGTAATATTAGCAATAATAGTAGAAGTAGTTGTAGTAGTAGTACTACTTGTAGTAGCAGGAGCACCGGCAGCAGCAGAAGTAGTAGTAGCAGTAGTCATAGTCGCTGCAGTAGTTCTAGCAGCAGTAGTACTAGTAGCAGTGTTAGTAGTAGTAGTAGTATAAGTAGTAGCAGTTGTTACAGTAGTAGGAGTAGCAATAGTAGTAGTAGTAGTAGTAGTACGTTTAGTAGGAACATTATAAGTTGTTATACTAGTATTGTTAGTAGCAGTAGTAGTAGTTGTTGTTGTTGTTGTTGTAGTAGCAGTAGTAGTAGCATTAGTAATAGTAGTTGTTGTTGTAGTAGTAGTAGTAGTAGTAGTAGTAGTAGTAATAGTAGTAGCTGTAGTAGCACTATTGGTATTAGTAGTTGTAGTTGTAGTTGTAGTAGTAGAAGTAGTAGTAGTAGCAGGGGTAGTTGTAGAAATAGTAGTTGTTGTAGTAGTAGCAGTAGTAGTAGTTTTAGTAGTAGTCTTTGTAGTCCCAGTAGCTGTGGTTGTAGCAATAGTAGTAGTAGCAGTAGTAGTTATAGTAGGATAAGTTGTCGTAGTAGTAGTGGTAGCAGCAGCAACAACAACAACAGTAGCAATAGTTGTAGTAGTAGTAGTAGTAGTTTGCACAGCCATAGTAATAGGAGTCATTGCAGTAGTAGTAGCAGTAGTTGTAGTAATAGTAGGAGTAGTGGTAGTAGCAGCAATAGTAGTAGCAATATTAGTTGTAACCGCGTTAGTAGCAGTAGTAGTAGTAGTAATAGCAATATTAGTAGCAATGGTAGCAGTGGTAGTAGCAGTAATAGCAGCAAGAGCGGTAGTAGTAGTTGTTGTACTAGAAGTAGCAACAATCGTAGTAGTAGCAGTGGTGTTTGTAATAGTGCTAGAAGTAGCAAAAGTAGCAACAAAAGAAGTAGTAGTTGTTGTTGTACTAGCAGTACTAGTTGTAGCCGAAGCTGCACTAGGAGTACTAGCAGTAGTAGTAGGCATAGCAGTAGTAGTAGTAGTAGGAGTAGTGGTAGTAGTAGCTATGGTCGTAGTTCAGCAATAGTAGTTTTAGTAGTAGTGGGGGAAATAGTAGGAGCAGTACTAGTTGTAAAAGTCGGACCAGTAGTAGTAGTAGTTGTTGTTGTAGTAGTAGTAGTAGTAGTACAAGTTCTAGTAGAGTTGTAGTTAGAGTAGCAGCAATGGCGATCGTAGTTGTTGTAGCGGTAGTAGTAGTCGTAGTTTTAGTGGTAGCAGGAGTAGTAGTAATACTAGTAGTAGCAATAGTAAAGGTTAGTAATAGCAATAAGATCCCAGTTGTAGCGTAAAGTAATACGAGTCGTAGTTGTTGTAGTAGTAGTAATATAGTATAGGTAGCAAATAGTAGTAGTTTGTACAAAAAGTAGTAGTAGGCATAGTTGTAGTAGTACGATTAGTAGTAGTAGTTGTTGTGGTGGGAAAAATAGTAGTGTAAGTTGGGTGGGGGGGTTGTTGTAGTAGTTGCAGTTAGAAAGTAATTAGTCCTTAGTTGTAGTAAGTAATATAGTAGTTAGCTGCATAATAATAGTAGTAGTAATAGTAGTAGTAGTGGTAGCAATAGTAGCAAAATTAGTAGTAGTCGTCGAAGTAGTGGTCGTAGTTGTCATTTCTGTAGTAGTCCTAGCAGTAGCAGCTGTAGCAATAGCAGCCAGAGGAAGCAATAGTACTAGTGGTTGTTGTAGTGGAAGTAGTAGCAGTGTAGTTGTAGTAGTAGTACTAGCAGTAGTACAAGTAGTAGTAGGAGGAGGAGTAGTAGTAGTAGTAGCAGCAGGAGCAGTAGCAGCAATAGTAGTAGTTTTAGTAGTAGTTTTTGTTGCTATATTCTTAGTAGTTGTAGTAGTTGTAGCCGTAGTAGCAATAGTAGTATTAATTGCCATAGTGGTAGCAGCAGTAGTGGCAGTAGTAGTAGGAGTAGTACTAGCAGTAGTAGTAATAGTAGTAGTTGCAGCAACAATAATAGTACTAATAATAATAGTAGTAGTAATAGTAGTAGTAGTAGTAGTAGTAGCATTAGTAGTAGCAGAAGTAGTAGAAGTATAAGTGCTAGCAACAACAGTACTAGTACTAGTAGTTGTAGCCATAGTAGTAGTAATAGTAGTAGTAGTAGTAGTAGTAGTAGTAGCTATAGTAGTAACAGTGAAGTAGTAACGGTGAAGTGGTACTAGTAGAAGTAGTAGTAGTAGTAGTAGTATTAGTAATTGTAGTAATAGTAATAGTAGTAGTAGTAGTAGTAGTAGTAGGAGTAGCAGTTCCTGTAGCAACTGAAGTAGTAGCAGTAGTAGTAGTAATAATAGAAGTAGTA
>RXID01018158.1:0-10289 GCA_005019695.1 Trichopus zeylanicus subsp. travancoricus | reverse complement strand
GACTAATTTTACTACTACTACTGCTCTTACCATTCCTATTACTACTACTACTTGTACTAATACTATCACTCCAAACACTCCTACTACTAATACTACTACTACCACTACTATTGCTACTTCTACTACTAGTCCTGCTACTATTACTACCATTGCTACTATTACTATTACTTCCACTATTGCTACTACTATTGGAACTACTACTTCTATAGCTGCTACTACTGCTACTATTGCTGCACAACGGCAACAACTACTACCAGTTGCACTACTACTACTAGGAATTGTAGTAGGAGTATTGGGAGTAGTAGAGGTAGCCATAAGGTGTAGTACTAGCAGTACTAGGACAAGCAGCAATAGTAGTAGTAGTAGCAGTAGCAACAGTATTAGTAGTAGTAGTAGTAGTAGTAGTTTTAGCAGTAGTCATAGTTATAGTAGAAGTAGCAATAATAGTAGAAATAGCAATAGTTGTAGCAGTAGAAGCAGCAGCAGCAGTAGTAGTAGTAGTAGTAGTTGTAGTTGTAGAAGTAGCAGTAGCTGTAGTTGTAAGAGAAGTAGTTAGAGTAGCAGCAACAGTAGTTGTTGTAGCAGTAGTATTAGTTATTGTTGTTGTTGTTGTAATGGTGGTGGTGGTGGTGGTGGTGGTAGTAGTAGTAGTTGCAGTAGTAGTAGTTGTTGTTGTTATAGTACTACTAGTAGTATCAGTAGTTGTAGCAGTAGTTGTAGTTGTAGGAGAAATAGTAGTAGAAGTTGTTGTCGTTGTAGTTGTAGGACAAGTAGTAGTAGTAGTAGTAGCAGTACAAGAAATTATAGAAGTAGTACTATTAGTATTTGTATTAGTAATAGTAGTAGTAGTAGTAGTAGTAGTAGTATCAGTAGAAGCAACAGTAGTAGCGAAAGTAATAGTAGAAGCATCAACATCGAAAGTAGTAGTAGCAGTAGTAATAAAAGTAGTAGTAGCAGTAGAAGTAGTGGTAGGAGAAGTATTAGTAGTAGTAGTCGTGGTGGCTGTAGCTGTTGTATTATAAGAAGTAGTTAGAGTTGTAACAACTGTAGTAGTTGTCATTGTTGTTGTTGTTGTGGTAGTAGTAGTAGTAGCAATAGTAGTAGTTGTTGTTGTTGTAATAGTAGCAGTAGCAGTAGTAGCAATAGCAGTAGTTGTAAAAGTAGTAGTAGTAGTTACTGTAGTTGTAGGAGAAGTAGCAGCAGTAGTTGTTGTTGTTGCAATAGAGGTGGCTATAGGAGTTGTACTATTAGTAGCAATAGTAGTAATAGTAGTAGTAGTAGTAGCAGTAGGAGTAGTAGAAGTAGCATTGGTAGTAGTAGTAATTGTAGTAGTAGTGGTAGTAGCTGGTGCTGAAGAAGTAGTAGAAATAGTAGCAGTAGTAGTATTAGTTGTAGTAGTAACAATAGTAATGCTAGTTCTAGCAGTACTTTCTACAATAGCCGTAGCCGTAGTGGCAGTAGTAGCAGTAGAAGCCGTAGTAGTAGTAGTAGTAGCAACAATAGTAGAAGTAGTAGTAGTAGTAGTAGTAGTAGTCGTAGTAGTAGTAGTAGTAGTAGTAGTAGTTAGTAGTTGTAGTGGTAGTAGTAGCAGTAGTAGTAGTAATGGTTGTAGTCAGTAGTAGCAGTAGTTATGGCAGTAGTAGAAGTAGTAGAAGTAGTAGCAAAGAAGTAGTAGTAGTAGTAGTACTAGCTATAATAGCAGCGATAGTAGGAATATTAGGAGCAATTGAGTAGTAGCATCAACATCAGTGGTACTATAGTAGTAGTAGTAGTAGTAGTAGTAGTAGTAGTAGTAGTAGGTATTGTTGTTGTAGTAGCAGTAGTCGTAGTAGTAGTAGAAGTAGCCGAGTTCTAGTAGTAGTAGTAGTAACAGTATTGGTAGTATTAGTTGTAGCAGTAGTAGTAGCCACATTAGTAGTAGTTGTTGTTGTAGTAGTAGTAATTGTACTAGAAGTGGTAATGGTGGTAGTAATAGCAATCGTAGTAGTATTAGTAGTGGTAGTAGCTATATTAGTAGTAGAAGTTGTAGCAGCACTCATAACTGTAGTTGTAGTAGCAGCAGCAGTCGTAGCAGTAGTAGTAGTAATAATAATAGCTAGAATAGTAGTAGTCGCAGAAGTAGTAGCAGCATTAGCGGTAGCAGCAGTAGTAGTAGTACTTATAGAAGTAGAAGTTATAGTAGTCAAAGTACTAATAGAAGTAGTAGTAGTAGTAATAGTAGTAGTAGTAGTAGTAGTAGTAGTAGTAGTAGTAGTAGTAGCAGTTGTTAAAATAATAGCAGTAGTATTAATTGTAGTAGTAGTAATTGTACTAGTACTATTAGTAATAGTAATAGTCTTAGTAGGTGTATTACGAGTAGTAGTAGCATCGAAAGTAGCAATAGCAGTGGTAATAGTAGTAGTAGGATTACCAAAAGTTGGAGAAGCAGCAGTAGTACTACTGCTACGATTGTTGCTGCGACTACTACTACGGCTACGAGTTCTACTGGTACTTCTACTACAGCTACAACTACTTCACTACGACTACCGCTACTACAACTACTAATACTGCTTCTTCGACTATTAATACAATAACTACTACTACTGCTACTACTACGCTGCCACTAGTACAACTACTGCCAATACTACCACTAATTTTACCACTACTACTACTAATACTATTGCTACTACTATTACTGAAACCACTACAACTGCTACTGCTAGTACTATTACTGCTATTAATGATCCTAGTAGTAGTACTTCTACTTCCACTGCTACTACTTCTACTACTGCAACAACTACTTCAACTACTACTACTGCCTACTACTGCTACTACGACTACTACTACTGCTACTACCGCTACTACTGCAACCAATACTGCTACTACTGCTACTTTAACAGTAGCTGCTACTACCACTACAACTATAATCACTACCACTGCCACTACTACTTCCTTTTTTTCTACTACTACTACTACTATTATTACAACTACTGCTACAGTTGCTACCCCTACTAGTATTACTACTACTTCTTCTATTACTAGTACAACTACCACTACTACAATTGCTATTACTACTATTAATACCACCATTACTAATACTACTACTACTATGACTATTGCTGCTATTACTACTATTGTTATTATGACTACTATTGTAGTTGTTGTTGTCAATACAACTACTCCTACCACAACAACTGCAACTACTACTACTACTATTACTGCTGCACCTGCTATTGTTGTTGTTGTTCTTGCTTCTACTACTACTCCTGATTCTGCCACTACCAACGCTACTGCTTCTAATACTGCTGCCCCTACCGACGCTACCGCTTCTACTACTTCCACTACTAGTACTACTTGTACTACTTTTGATGCTACAACTACTACTACCACTCCTACTGCTATAACTACTACTTATACTACTACTACTGCTATTGCTACTGCTACAACCACTCCTACTAATACTATTATTACTACTACTACTACTACTACTACTACCACTACTACTATTGTTGCTTCTACTACTACTACTATTACACCTATTACTACTAATAGTATTAATACTACTGCTGCTACAAATATTGTGACTACTATTGCTATAAGTACTTCTCCTACTATTACTACTACCACTACTACCACAACTACCACTACTACTACTATACTACTCCTACTACGACAATTACTATAGTTATTGCTACTACTATTGCTACTACCGCTATTGCTACTACCACTCCTACTGCTGCTGCTGCTACTGCTACTACAACTATAACTCCTGTTACTACGACTAGTTCGACAATCAACGCTACTACAACTACCATTTCAATTTCTACTCATATGACTCCAACTACTACTACTCCCACTACTACTTGTACTACTACCACTATTTCTCTTATTACTACCCCTACCTCGACACCAACTCCAACTACGACTACTACTACTACTACTAGTACAACAACTCCTACTCCTACTACTGCTACTCCTACTTCTATTACAACTACTACCACCACAACTACTACAACAACAACTACAACTACTACTTCTACTATTACTAGTAGAAGTAGTAGTACTACTACTACTACCACCACTACTACTACAACTACTACTATACCTACTCCTACTGCTACTACAACAACTACTACTACATCTACTACTACAACAACAAATATGCCTACTAGTTCTACTCTTAACGCTAATACTACTACCCCGAATACTATTAGTTGTACTATTCTTGCCACTACAGCGGCTACATCGATTTCTACTACTACTACTACTACTCCTACTACTGCATCAACTATTACAACTACCACTCCTACTGCTACAACTACTACTTATACTGCTACTACAACTATTGCTACTGCTACAACCACTCCTACTAATACTATTACTACTACTACTGCTGCTGCTACTACTACTACCACTACTACAGTTGTTGCTTCTACTACTACTACTACTATTACACCTATTACTACTAATGCTATTACTACTACTGCTGCTACAAATATTGTGACTACTATTGCTATAAGTACTTCTCCTACTATTACTACTACCACTACTACTACAACTACCACTACTACTACTATACTACTCCTACTACGACAATTACTACAGTTATTGCTACTACTATTGCTACTACCTCTATTGCTACTACCACTCCTACTACTGCTGCTGCTACTGCTACTACAACTATAACTGCTGTTAGTACTACTAGTTCGACAATTAACGCTACCACAACTACCATTTCAATTTCTACTCATATGACTCCAACTACTACTACTCCCACTACTTCTTGTACTACTACCACAATTTCTCCTATTACTACCCCTACCTCGACACCAACTCCAACTACTACTACTACTACTACTACTAGTACAACAACTCCTACTCCTACTACTGCTACTCCTAGTTCTATTACTACTACTACAACAACAACAACTACTACTATTACCACTACTAGTGCATCTACCACAACAACTACTAGTACTTCAACTACTACTAATGCCACCACAACTACT
Source organism: Trichopus zeylanicus subsp. travancoricus (assembly GCA_005019695.1). NCBI lineage: Eukaryota > Viridiplantae > Streptophyta > Magnoliopsida > Dioscoreales > Dioscoreaceae > Trichopus > Trichopus zeylanicus. The sequence goes on along the minus strand of RXID01018158.1, from coordinate 5,301 downwards.
ATAACAATAACTACTACTACTACTTCTACTATTACTAGTAGAAGTAGTAGTACTACTACTACTACCACTACTACTACTACAACTACTACTATACCTACTCCTACTGCTACTACAACAACTACTACTACATCTACTACTACAACAACAAATATGCCTACTAGTTCTACTCTTAATGCTACTACTACTACCCCGAATACTATTAGTTGTACTATTCTGGCCACTACAGCGGCTACATCGATTTCTACTACTACTACTACTACTCCTACTACTGCACCAACTATTACTACATCCTCTCCTACTGCTACAACTGCTACTTATAATGCTAGTACTACTATTGCTACTGCTACAACCACTCCTACTTATACTATTACTACTACTACTACTACTGCTACTACTACTACCACTACTACTGTTGTTGCTTCTACTACTACTACTATTACACCTATTACTACTAATGCTATTACTACTGCTGCTGCTACGAATATTGTGACTACTATTGCTATAATTACTTCTCCTACTATTACTACTACCACTAGTACTACAACTACCACTACTACTACTATACTACTTCGACTACGATAATTACTACAATTATTGCTACAACTATTGCTACTACCGCTATTGCTACTACCACTCCTACTGCTGCTGCTACTACTGCTACTACTACTATAACTCCTGTTACTACTACTAGTTCGACAATTAACACTACTGCAACTACCATTTCAATTTCTACTCAGATGACTCCAACAACTACTAGTCCCACTACTACTTGTACTACTACCAATATTTCTCCTTTTACTACCCCTACCTCGACACCAACTCCAACTACTACTACTACTACTACTAGTACAACAACTCCTACTCCTACTACTGCTACTCCTACTTCTATTACTACTACAACAACAACAACTACTACTACTATTAACACTACTAGTGCATCTACCACAACAACTACTAGTACTTCAACTACTACTTCTACCACCACAACTACTACAACAACAACAACTACTACTACTTCTACTATTACTAGTAGAAGTAGTAGTACTACTACTACTACTTCTACTATTACTAGTAGAAGTAGTAGTAGTACTACTACTACAACTACTACTATACCTACTCCTACTGCTACTACAACTACTACTGCTACATCTACTACTACAATAACTACTACTATATCTACTACTACAACAACAAATATGCCTACTAGTTCTCCTCTAAACGCTACTTCTACAACCCCAAATACTTTTAGTTGTAATATTCTTGCCACTACAGCGGCTACATCGATTTCTACTACTACTACTACTCCTCCTACTACTGCACCAACTATTACTACTACCACTCCTACTGCTACAACTACTACTTATACTGCTACTACTACTATTGCCAATGCTACAACCACTCCTACTAATACTATTACTACTACTACTACTACTGCTACTACTACTAGCACTACTACTGTTGTTGCTTCTACTACTGCTACTATTACACCAATTACTACTAATGTTATTACTACTACTGCTGCTACAAATATTCTGACTACTATTGCTATAAGTACTTCTCCTACTATTACTACTACCACTACTACTACAACTACCACTACTACTACTGTACTACTCCTACTACGACAATTACTACAGTTATTGCTACTACTATTGCGACTATCGCTACTGCTACTACCACTCCTACTGCTGCTGCTGCTACTGCTACTACAACTATAACTCCTGTTATTACTACTAGTTCGACAATTAATGCTACTACAACTACCATTTCAATTTCTACTCATATGACTCCAACTACTACTACTCCCACTACTACTTGTACTACTACCACTATTTCTCCTATTACTATCCCTACCTCGACACCAACTCCAACTACTACTACTACTACTACTACTACTACTACAACAACTCCTACCCCTACTACTGCTACTCCTAGTTCTATTACTACTACTACAACAACAACAACTACTACTATTACCACTACTAGTGCATCTACCACAACAACTACTAGTACTTCAACTACTACTACTACCACCACAACTACTACAACAACAACAACTACTACTACTTCTACTATTACTAGTAGAAGTAGTAGTAGTAGTACTACTACCACTACTACTACTACAACTACTACTATACCTACACCTACTTCTACGACAACAACAACTACTATATCTACTACTACAACAACAAATATGCCTACTAGTTCTACTCTTATCGCTACTACTACTACCCCGAATACTATTAGTTGTACTATTCTTGCCACTACAGCGGCTACATCGATTTCTACTACTACTACTACTACTCCTACTACTGCACCAACTATTACTACTACCACTGCACCTACTACAACCCCTACTGCTACACCAACTCTTATTACTACTACTTCTACTAGTACTACTGCTACTATTACTACTACTTGTACTGTTAGTACTTTAACAACTTCTAGTACTACTACTACTTCTTCTACTACTACTAAGACTACAACTACTACAAACACTACTACTACTACCACTACAAGTAATGCTATTACCTCAATTACTATAAGAACTACAACAACTATTGTTGTTGCAGCTGCAACTCCAACTACTACTACTACTACTCCTACTTCTATTACTACTATTACTACTACTTCTACTACTACTGCTACTAGTAGTAGTCCTTCTAATACAATTACTACTACTACTACTAATATTATTACAACGATGACAATAATAACTACTACCACTACTAATATTTCTACTTCGAGTTCTACTACTGCTACTACTACTACTACTACAACTACTACTCCTAATGAGACTCCTACTGCTACTGCTACTGCCACTAATACAACAACAACAACAATAACTACTTCTACTACTACTACGACTACTTTTGCAACCTCTACAACTACTCCTACTACTACTGCTAATAACCCTAACACTACTATGACTACTACTACTAGTACTACTAATGTTAACACGCCTACTCCTGCTACTATTACTACTACTACTACTACTCTTAACCCTCCTAGAACTTTTGTGACTAGCTACTAGTCCTAACACTCCTACAACTTCTACGACTACAACTCCACCTACTACTATTGTTGTTGCTGCTGCAATTACAACAACTATAACTACTTCTACTACTACTACTACTACTATTATAACTACTTCTTTTACTACTACTACTACTTGTACTAATATGACCACTCCAAACACTCCAACCACTATTATTGCTACCACTAGTACTGCTATTGCTGGTACTAATACTACTACTACTGTTGCTACTGCTACTGCTATTGTTGTTACCTAGATTATTACTGCTACTACCTCTACTACTAGTCCTGCTACTACTACTAATACTGCTACTAGTGCTACTAGTAGTACTCCATCAACTACCGCTACTATTACTACTACTACGAATACAACAACAACAACAACAACAGCAACTACAGCTACTGCTAGTGTAGCTCTTACTACTACTAAAACAACATCTACTACTAATCCTACACCTACTCCTACTATTGCTTCTACTACTATTCCTATACCTACTCCTACTACTCCTTCAACTACTACTACCCATACTCCAAACACTACTACTCCTACCACTATAACTACAACAACTACTACTGCTACTAATACCACTAATACTAAGACTACTGCGCCTACTCCAACACCAACTCCATATACTACACCTACTACTTCAATTAGTACTTTTACTTAACTACTACTACTATTATTAATATAATTATTACTGCTGCTGTTGCTACAACTCCTACTACTGGACTACTACTACTACAACTACTGCTACTACTACTACTACTATTGTTGCTGCTATTGCTACAACAACTACTACTGTTGCTGTTACTACTACTACTACTTCTCCTACTACTACTCCTACTACTAGAACTAGAGATACATATACTAATGCTACTATTGCTAGTTCTACTTCTACTTCTATAATAATATCAACAATAACTACTACTACTTGTAATACCACTACTACTACCACTACTACTACAGTTGCTGATGCTGCAACTACTTATGTTGCAACTACTGTTACTATTGTTGTTGCTACAACAACAAGTACTACTACTACTACTAATACCACTGCCAGTACTACTCCTACACCAACTACCACTCCTAAAATTACTCCTATTACTACTCCTCCAAATACTATTACTATAACAACTACCAATAGCAGCAGTAATAGTAGCAGTTGTAGTAGTGGTAGTAGTAGTACTTGTAGTATTAGTAGTAGTAGTAGAAGTTATAGTAGGAGTAGTAGGAGTAGTAGTTGTAGTTGTAGTAGCAGTCATAGCTCATGGCAGTGGTAGTAGTGGTAGTAATAGTTGAAGCAGCAATAGTAGTAGTAGCAGCATTAGTAGTAGTAGCAGTAGCAGTAAAAGTAGTAGTAGTGGTCATAGCTATCATTGCAGTAGTAGTAGTATGAGTAATAGTAGAAGCAGCAATAGGAATAGAAGTAGCAGTAGAAGCAGCAGCAACAGTAGTAGTTATTGTAGGATAAGCCGTAGTAGTAGTAGAAGTAGAAGCAGCAGTAGTTGTAGTAGTAAGAGAAGTAGTTAGAGTAGTAGTAGCAGCAGTAATAGTAGTAGTGGTGGTGGTGGTAGCAGTAGTAGTTGTTGTGGCAGTGGTAGTAGTTGTAGTAGTGGCAGTCGTTGTAGTTCTACTAGTAGTAACAGTAGTTGTGGCAATAGTAAAAGTAGCAGCTGTAGTAGTTGTAAGAGAAGTAGTAGTAGCAGTAGAAGTAATTATAGAAGTAGTACTATTAGTATCTATAGTACCAATAATAGTAGTAGTAGCAATAGTAGTAGCAGCAACAGTAGCAATAGAAGTAGTAGTAGTGGTAGAAGTAGTAGTAGTAGAAATAGGAGTAGAAGAATTAGCATTGATAGTCGCAGTGGTAGTAGTAATAAAATTAGTAGTAGCAGTAGCAGTAGTCGTAGGAGAAGTAGTAGTAGTAGTAGTAGTAGTAGCAGCAGCAGCAGTAGTAGCCATAGAAGTATGAGAAGTAGTCAGAGTGGCAATAACAGTAGTAGTAATAGTTCTTGTAGTAGGAGAAGTAGCAGTAGTAGTAGTTGTAGTAGTAGAAGTAGCAGCAGCAGTAGTAGTAGTAGTTGTAATACAAGCACGAGAAGTAGTTGCAGCTGTAGTAGTAGTAGTAGTTATGGAGAAGTAGTAGTAGTAGTAGTTGCTGTAATTATAGGAGAAGTAGTAGTAGTAGTAGCAGTAGAAGTAGTTGTAGAAGTTGTACAATTAGTAGCAATAGTAGTAATAGTAATAGTAGTAGTAGTAGTAGT
>RXID01018157.1:0-32628 GCA_005019695.1 Trichopus zeylanicus subsp. travancoricus | reverse complement strand
TTTCTACTTTAAACATGATTTTCAAAAGCCAAAGGAATGTCTTAGGTAAATCTGGATTTGGTTTTATTTTCTCTTCTAAATCAAATAGAACAAACTCTATATTTGGAAAAGCTTCAAGTTCAAAATTTTCAAAGATAAAATGCAACTATTATTTTCAAAGTGAACATATCTCCACTAGTTTCTTAATAAAGAAAAATCCTTCTCTTAAAAAAATTTGTGTACCTAAGGGGATGATTTCAAAAGTCAAGAAATCTAAATTAGCTTGGGTCCTAAAGCTCTTCTACTTGAGAAGTTTAAGTTAGCTAGAAATGGCCCATGAGCTTTAAATTTCCTACATTATTATGGTCATTGTCTAGCTAATCTAAAAAGGTAAGATTTCCTCTATATTAGTCTATCTTTTATTGCATTCTTGATTCATTATTTTTGTTGTTTTTCTTTCTAACCTTATACACACTTAAATTGTGTTCCATACCAATGTTCTTGATTATTTTAGCTATGCTTCCACTTTGAGGATCAAAGAGAAAAATGGTTCCTAGATAGTGGTTACTCAAGGCACGTGATGGTGAATCCATCCATGTTCGTAGAATAAAATGAAAGGATGGAGGACACATCACATTTGGGGATAATGGTAGAGGTTAGGTTATAAGTATGAATAATATTTTAATTGGTTCATCTTTAATTAGAAATGTTCTCTTAATAGAAGGACTTAAGTATAATTTGCTCTCAATTAATCAACTATGTGATAGAGGATTTCATGTTTTATTTAAATCTAAACTTTGCATAGTTAATCATGATGTTGATGATGCAGTAGCCTTTATTGGTCATTGTGATGGTAATATTTTTAATATTGACCAACATTGCTTGAAAAATGAAAAGTATTGTGTAGCTGAAGTTCATAATAAGTGGCTTTGGCATAGAAGACTTGGGCATGCAAGCATGGATACCCTTGCCAAAGTCAATGAAAAAGAGCTTATGAAAGGTCTAGCCAAAGGCAAGTTCATCAAGGATTGCATATGTGAGGTGTGCCAAATGGGAAAGTAAGTGAAGGCCTCCCACAAGTCCAAAGCTATGGCAACTTCATCAAGACCATTTCAGCTTTTTCATCTAGACTTGTTTAGACCTATTGGATCTACATGTCTAGGAGGTAAAAATTATGCTTTTGTTATTATAGATGATTATTCTATATATTCATGGGTTATGTTTCTTTCTTATAAAAATGACTCTTTTGATGTATTTGTTGGTTTTTGCAAAAGAGTTCAAAATGAAAAGGGTTATATGATTTTTAAAATTTGTAGTGATCATGGTGGTAAATTTTAAAATCATTATTTTGAAATCTATTATATGGAAAATGGCATTGAGCATAATTTCTTGACTCCATGTACTCCATAATAAAATAGAGTTGTTGAAAGAAAAAAATAGATCTCTTCAAGAGATGGCAAGGATCATACTTAACAATTACTCTCTACCCATTATTTTTGGGTGGAGGCCTTTAACATGGCTTGCTATATCTTGAATCATATTTTTATTCATCCAATTCTAGATAAAACTTCATTTGAGTTGTATAAGGAAAAAAGCCAAATATTGGATATTTTGATTGTTTTAGTTGCAAACATCTTATGCTTAATACAAAAGATTATTTGTCTATGTTTGATTCAAAAGCTTTCGAAGGCATTTTTCTTGGCTACTCTACTACTTCCAAGGCATATAAAGTCTTCAACAAGTCTCCTACGGTTGTTAAAGAATCTATAAATATTGTATTTGATGAAGCTAACTCTCTATTAGAGAAAACATTTATTGATGATGGTGTAGATATCTCCAAGAAATTAAATGAGATGCAACTCAAAGAAAAGGAAGAGAGTGAGTCAAGAAAATATTCAAAAGAAAGGATGATGAAGATGGAGGGGACCAATAAGAAAAATAAAATGGAGATAAAGAACACCCTAAAGCATGGAAATACAAGAAGAATCACCTAGAGGATCAAATCAAATCATTGGTAATATTGATCAAGGGGTAAAATCTAGACATGCTATTAAATATAAGCTTCATCGTATCACTTTTCTTTCTCAAGTTGGACCCAACAATCTTGATGAAGTTCAAAAGGATGCTATTTGAATTTTTGTTATGCAAGAAAATTTAAATCAATTTGAGTAGAATCAAGTTTGGGAGTTTATTCTAATACTAAATGACTACCCAATAATTCATACGAAATAGGTCTATAGGAACAAACTAGATGAAAAATGTGTCATGGTTTGAAACAAGGCTAAATAGGTGGCCAAAGTTTTCAACCAAATAAAGGGAATTGATTTTGATGAAACTTTTGCATGTATTACTTGTTTGGAATCTATTCAAGTTTTGCTTGCATTTGCATGCTTTAAAATATTTAAACTTTTTCAAATGGATGTTAAAATTACTTTTTTGAATGGTGTACTATCAACGGAAATCTATGTTAAACAACCTCCAAGTTTTGATGACTCAAAATTTTCCAATCATTCTTTTAGATTGTGAAAGGCTTTGTATGGTTTAAAACAAGCTCCAATAGCTTGGTATAGAAAGCTAAGTTCTTTCTTGATTTTAAAGGGTTTTCAAAGGGGTTGTATAACCCCATATTGTTTTTGTCAAAAATAGAAAATCATTTGTTGGTAGTATAAATTTATGTTGATGATATTATATTTGGTGCTACTAATGAAAATTTGTGCAAGATGTTTGCAAACACTATGATAGGAGAGCTAAACTTTTACCTTGAACTCCAAATGCAACTATTGAAGGATGAGATCTTCATCAACCAAGATAAATCCACCAAAGAACTACTCAAGAAGTTCAACATTGATGAAGCTAAACCATTAGGAACTCCAATGAGTCCTTCAACCAAATTGGACAAACATGAAGATGATGAAAAGGTTGGTGAAAAGTGGTATATAGGTGTGATTGAAAGTTTATTATATCTTATCGTGAGTAAACCTGATATAATGTTTAGTGTTTATTTATGTGCTAGATTTCAAGCTTCACCTAGAAAATCTCATCTATTTTCCATGAAATGTATACTTAGATGTCTTAAGGGCACAATAGATCTATGTTTATGGTATTTGTAGGGTTGATTGCTTGGATTTGGTTGGCCTTTGTGATGTTGATTATGATGGATGTCATGTAGATAGAAAGAGGACAGTGGCATATGCCAATTTCTTAGGAAAGCCCTAGTATCATGGAGTTCCAATAAAGCAAAATTTAGTGACTCTTTCTACCATTGAGGCCAAATATGTTACTATGGAGTATTGTTGCTCACAAATCCTTTGGATGTAGCAAACACTCCAGATTTTAACTATGAGTTTTTAAATATATTAATTTATTGTGACAATACTAGTGTTATTAGTTTGTCCAAAAAATCTTGTACTACATCCTCATTTAAAATATATTGATATTCAATATTATTTCTTTAGTGATCATATTTCTAAGGACATTTCATGATTTTTATTAAAGCTGATTATCAACTTGTGGACATTTTCACATAAACATTGGATAAGACACATTTTTGTTTGATTCAAAATGAAATTAGAGTTTTACAACTTACTTGTTTTGATTAAGTGTTTTGAAATAGATTGACAAGTCTTATTCTTTTGCAAATGTTTTTTCACTCTATCTATCTAGTTCAGACAACTGAACAAGATAGTTTAGACTCTCAAACTCTAATCTAGCTTGTGTGCTCTTTGCATCCATTCTTTCTACACTTGACCAGGGCAGTTCAGATGCTCGAGAATCATCGAATGACCAAACCTCTATGTTTGGATGTTTGAACACATTTTTTCTAGTTTTTGCTCTCTGTCTACTATCTTTAAACACTTGAACACATAGGTTCAAATATTTGAACATGAAATTTCTGGCTTAAAACCCTAGGCAACCACCCAAAAGTCTTAATTTCTTCTCATAGAATCTGTCCCCTCCAGCCCTCCAATAGCTCCAAGCAGCTTCTCCAATAATCTGAGGGCTCCCCCATGGTCTCCCTTCCATTCTTCATCTTCATTCCCCTATTTCTCTTTACATTGTCCATGGCTTCCCACAACAAAACTCCTAACTCCAAGCACATGCACTCCATGGCTTCAACCTCTAGTCAGGGACCTCAATTCCCTTTTTAATTTCATTCCATGAATAGTTTTACACATTTTAGACATCGATTTGCTAGTGCTAGAATAATTTCTCCATGTATTATTGACTTCATAGATCTAGCCTTTCTTAACCTCTCTACCCTTTTTGTTGCTCAAGGGTGGCTTAATCTTGTATCCTCCTGTGAGATCTATAATGAGGAGGATATGTAGATTTTCTATTCTAATGCATCATTTGACTATAGCTACACAATCCTCACATCCTACTACGGGGATACTCTTATTACCCTTGACCCAAACACATTAGGTTTGATCTTAGCACTTCTTACTGAAGGGGAAGAGATCACCTTTGCTTAGTAATGGTCCTATGCAGACCTTCTTCTTGAATTCTCTGAAGCAATTCAGAGAGTTTTGGGGGAGAACCATGTATAGGCCCTACACACGATGAAGGCCCTATCCTCTAACTTCCTTCTTCTTAGATCTTATGCCATCCACTAGATCCTTGCATACACTATCCTTCCAAATGTTGGACATCGTGATGTAATCATGGAGTTATGTTTAATTTTTTTATTATGACCAGGTGACTAATCAACATTCCTTACATTATCCTTCATCACATAGCCCAATATATCATGCATTCTACCACTATCCTTGACTATTGTAGCATCATCGTTAGTATCTTCTGCCACTTCAAGGTAGTCTCCACCTCTTAGGATCCACTTCATCATTATACCCCTCCTCAAGTGTCCACTCAAGCCTCCCTTTGCTGCATAGGTTTTAGTTCGTAGGAGGATGACGACACCATCTGGATATGAGATCAGGCATCCGCCATAGGCTAAGTTTGAGAGGTCTACCTACTTCTACTAGCACCAGTGGAGCAAGTGTAGAGGCTAGAGCTGCTCTTGAGGCTAAGGATGCTAGATCCTTATGGCAATCTATTGATCAGCGACTAGATGGGCGAATTGAGCATCTGATCTAACTTGAGGGTATTGCTACTATGAGGTCCAAGCATAATATAGAGTATATGGATTGCCTAAGGAGATGTTGACTGCCTTCATGGACCACTTTGGGTAAGGGCAGAGCTCTTAGAAACTCTTTATTTTTTTTTGGGCCCCTGTATGATTTTTGATATGTACTTGTGTTTTGATGATTGCTTTTGTGGATGATTGGTGGCTTGTTGTGTGATGATGTGTTTTGGAAGTTTGTTTATGCTTATGGTTGGTTCTATCTCTTATAGATTGTGTTAGATTGGGTTTATGTGGATGTGGAATTTTATATTAGTTTGTGAAACCTTGATATAAATGGTATCATTTTAGTTCCACTTGTGTCAATATTCATACTTGTGAATGCTCATTGTAATGTCCTTACTATACTATCACCCTATGTATCTTCTCTACATTGTACTTCATTTATCTTCAACCCATTTTGTTGGTGTCAAAAGTGGAAGAAAAATATATAGGGGGAGTTTTCATAATAATGGGGAGTCTTACATTCGTGTTTAAAATTGCTAAAATTCTTATATAATGTCAAGGCTTTTATCTATGTCATGCATGGCTCTAGTTGTTGAATTACTTTAAATGTAAAAATTTCCTTCACAAACTAGATTATTTATTTTATGCTTGTGAAGGTTTGTGTCATCAAAAAGGAGAAGGTTATAGCCCTTTGTTGTTTTGATTATGAGCAAACTTTATATTTAAGTACATACTAAGCATGTATAGGTAGTAGTCAAGTCAAGCTCAAAATAAAGGTCAAGCCCATTTGGAAGTCTCCAATGTATATGGACATGAAGATAATCAGGAAGATGAAGCATAATGGTAGATTAATAGACAAAACTTCAAGAATTGGGGATGGCTTGAAGAACGCTCAAGAAATCAAGTCTGCATACTAGGCTTAGAATTTTTATTTATTGTTTGGGTCGAAGATTTGCAATTTGAATTTTTAATTTAGAGTTTTGGCTAACAGTCAAACACATCTCAGAATTTCTTCACCAGCCTATCATTTTATCAAGATCAGTTATGAAATGATGTCAAACAGAGACTAAAGTTATAGTGAACTAGTTATGATTTTCTTTATCAACTTTAGACAGCTGAAATTCAGTATTTAGATGCCCAAATATAACAAAAATAACCCTAAAATTATTTATAAGTTTAGACACCTGAACCTCTAGTTTGAACAATCGAAGATCAGAAGCTGAAACTTCATCGTACTCAAGATTCTGGTTTCCATCATCCGATATAAGTTTAGGTCAAATGAACCTGACCTATTTGGATGCCTGAACTTGATGACCAGACCTCCGAACTCATGCTATCGATTGTAATGGCTAGTTAAACTTGACTGTTGGGATATTTTCAAATACCCAAACCTTTTGGTTTGGATGCCCGAACAAGGGGAAGCATAGCCAGTAATGGCTAGTTCTCTATCTGATGGGTATTTAAGAGCTTGGGCTTGTCAAATACAAAACTTTGAATATCTTGAGCAATCCTAGATTGAGAATACAAGCTCTCACTAGCCCACTAGCCTCCAAGTGCTCTAAGCTTTGCTCTTCAGTTTTCAAATCTTTAAAATCCCTTGTACTTTTTGAGTGGTCTTGTAGTGAGGCTTGAGTGTAACTTTTCAACTTTCCCATCAATTGTAAATACCCCTAGGTTGTTTAGGATTGTGAGGGATTCAACACTCCAGATTGGATTGTACATTCACTCGGTTGGAAGTAAAGTTGTAAGGGGGTTGTTTCACCTACAAAATGACTAACTCTAGTGGAGAGTTAAAGTTCTCAATATTATAGTTATAGTTGTCGAGTAGACATGTTTGATCGCTGAACCATGTAAAAATTACGGTGCCATATTTACTCTACTCTTTTTCTAGAGCTTTTGTTGTTGATTTCTTGCTTGTGCTTCTGATTTTGTCATTAGTTTATGAATTGATTTTTAATCTCAAAAGTGATTATTATTTTTATTAGACCTAATTCAGCACCACTCTTAGGTTAGTTGTTGCCTATCAAACATGATTCTAGTTCAATTTTTATTTGGTTATGCTTCATGTTTTACCTAGTTTTTATTCAGATTCGATCTAGTTTTGGTTCAGTTTCAACTTAATTTTGGTTCAAGTTTGATCTAGTTCTAATTCAAGTTAGACATGGTGCTGGTTTAGGTTAGACCTAATTTTGGTTCAGCTCCAACTTGATTCTAGTTCAAATTTAACTTGGTTTGAATTTAAATTTGAGTTGGGTTTGATTTATCCCAATTAGGATTTAATTCAAACTTGGTCTAACTAAATTATAATTAGGGCTAGTATGAAATTGATTAAACTCAGTTAGGTTTGATTCGAACTCAATTTGACCCAATTAGAGCTCAGATTTGGCTTGACACAATTATTGTTTAATTTGAACATGGTTTGATTTTGGAATGACTTAATTTGAACCTAATTGGGATTGGGTCTAAATCAATTGATTTGGGTTGATGCAATTTGGATTTAGATTAGTTTAATTTAAATTTTAGTCCATTAATTTAATCAATTTAGGTCTATTTGTTGGTCCGTTTAAATCAAATAGGACACTTAATTTAGTCAAATTGACTTAGTTTTAATCTAATTAGGTAAATTATTGTTAATCAATTTGATTAATTGATTAGAGAGCTCTCAAGCTATTCATTATTCACAATTATCTTGGGTGAGTCTGTAGATTGACCCTTAATCGATTTGACTTTCAAGTATGTCGGTAAGTTGACTTTTAGTCGATTTGATTTTTAGGTGAGTTCACAAGGTAGCCTTTAATTGATTTGATTTTTAGATGAGCCCGTAGATTGTTCCTGAGTATATTTGACTTTTAGGTGAACCCACAAGCTGACCATTAGTTAATTTGACTTTAGGATGAGCTCAAGAGTTGGTCTTTAGTTGGTTTGACTTTCAAGCCAGTATGCAAACTGGTTTTAACTTGATTTAACTTTCAAGTGAGGTTGCAGGATGGTGTTAAGTCTAAATTGACTTCTAGATGAGCCCATGGACTAGTTGTAGGTGAATTGACTTTCGCGGAGCCTGCGGGATGACCTTAAGTTGAACTGACTTTCGGGTGACTCCATGGGTTAGTCCTAGGTCCGAATTGACTTTTGGGTGAGCCCGCGGATGACCCCTAGGTCTTAATTTTTGAATTGACTTTTAGGTGAGCCAGTGGACTGGTTCTAAGTTTGAATTAATTTTTGAGTAAGCTCGCAAATTGGTCCTTAGTTTGAATTGACTTTTGGGTGAACTTATGGGTTGGACGTAAGCCAAATTGATTATTGAACAAGCCCGTTGGCTGGTTCTAAGTCGGTCAACAAAAATAAAAAAATTGAGGCAACATAAATATTTTTTTTAGAGCAACATTTTTTATTTTTTAATTCTTTGCGCTCTTCCCAACTTGCTTGAATTTCCCCTTCTTTTCTTGCTAGCAACAATAAACACTTTTTTTTTTCTACCTGCTCACTTCCCTGAGGTAGGCCCTAGCCTTTTTCCTCCTTCTCAAGTTAATTTCTTTTGGATCATGATCAATTTCTCCATGGTTGGTGATGCATTAAGGCCTTTGGTGGGATGGATGACGAAGCAGGCCAGCCCAAGGGTATTGGCGGGTGGAGCACAGCTACGACCACAAACAGTAGATGGCTGGAGGTGGTCAGGTCTCTTGCCAAGGTGGGAGGACGACTGGAGGTGGAGGTAGCTGAGGTGTGGTAGCCAGACTAGGTCGCAAGAGGAGGTCGGACGGTTCAGGGCCATGGGTGACAGAGAGCATGAATTTTAGGGAGAGAGGTCTATGGTGAGCATTGCAAGGCAATGGGTGGAAGTAGCACACCTTCATTTCAGCTGTGAGAGACCCAGTAGAGTTGGCATGGTTGGGCTCCGATGAGGACACAATAGAGCACGAAGGAGCCGATAGTCAAAGATCTCTGCATAGGGTGCGATGGCCTTATGGAAGTTCCAAGATGGTAGGGTTACGAACAAGAGTGGCGAGGTATGAGTGCAAGGAGATTCACAAAGTGCGAGAAGAAGGAAATTGAACAACAGAGAAGAAAAAGGCACAAGCAAACTAAACAAGTGAAGAAAATTCACCATTTTTTTGTATTCAACTTCTGATATTCTTGTTGTTCAATCTCTTCTTGGTTTCTCTTCCTTTGGTCTCAATTCCAATTTTCTCCTCTCTCCCATTTTTGCAAGATTCCAGCAAATTTTATAGATGTCAAAGAGATTGGATTCATCCTCACTCAAAATTTGAATAATGGATATGGAGAAGGATTCATTTTTTCAATTAGTTATAGATAAGGATTTGTTGTTTTGATTTGGATACATATAAATAAAATCTATTTGTTGTGAATGAGAAAGAAAATTTGAAATTTATATCCACTTGCAATACCAAATTTACAAGTGGGTTATTTATAATTTTTCAAAAATTCGGACCAAATTATAATTTTATAAATTTTCAAGGATTTTTTTCAAAAAATCAATTTGTAAAAGTTTTGAACATTCAAAGTTCTGTTTTGTAAGATTTTAATTACAAAATAATGAAATTTGAACTTATTTATAAATAAAAATCTTTGAGGGGCTTCTTTGTAAAAGGTAGAATTTTTAGAGATTTATTTGCGAATAATAAAATTTTTGGGAGTTTATTTAAAAGTCCTAAATTTTGTAAAGATCAAATTATAATTATTGATCTTTGACAGATTTATTTGTAAATCCTAAATTTTGCAAGGACTAAATTATAATTTTAGAGTTTTTATGGACTTTTTAGCAAAAAATTTCATCCCATGGGCCTATTAACTAGAAAATTACAATTAGGGCTTTTTTGTAAAAATTTATTTGGCCTAGGGACTGATTTGTAAAAAAAATTTTCATTTTTGCATATATTTTTGATGAATTTTGGGCCCCAATTTTTGATCCAAATATATTGCCCATTCAACCCACTTGGGTGATTGTAGCTTGAGCTTGAATTGAGCTTAATTTTTTGTCAAATTTGACCTCCATTTAAGTTTAATTGAAACCCATGCTTGAGATATAATGTAATAGTATTCAAGTCTCTATTTTGACCAAATTTTGATTACATTTAGTTGTAATTAGAATCAACCCAACATTTGCAAAGTTAAGGAAATGTGAATTCTAGTTGGATGGTGTTGCTTTTTTAGGTCATGTTATGACAACAGATAGGATTTCAATTGATCGAAAAAATGTTAAGTTGTCTTAGATTGGATGAAGCCTAGCTCTGTCATTGATATTAAAAGCTTTTTGTGATTGGCTAATTATTACAAATAATTTGTTGAAGATCTCTCTCACATAGCAGCTCTTTTAACTAACTAAATGAGAAAAAAGATTCACTTTGAGCGGTCAAAGAGTGTGAAGAGCATTTCCAAAAATTATAGAAGAGGTTAGTGTTTGCTCCAATCCTTATCCTACCTAGTTGTGGCAAAGGGTATACTATTTATAGTAATCCTCTAAGAAGGGTATGGGTTGTGTGTTAATACAAGAGGGTAAGGTTGTTGTGTATGCATCTTGACAGCTGAAGTCATATGAATGTAATTACCCAACTTATGACTTGGAACTTGCAACTGTGATTTTTCCTCTTAAAATTTGGTGATACTATCTTTATGCAGGGTCTTGTGAGATATGCATTGACCACAAGGGTCTAAAGTATATTTTCACTCAAAAAGAGCTGAGTATGGGTCAGAGTAGATGGTTAGAATTGCTCAAGAATAATGAATTAACTATCGACTATCATCTAGGAAAGGCTAGTGTGATAGCATATGCTTCGAGTACGAAATATTCTTCTGCTTTGACTGTGATGCTTACATCTCAGAGGGCTATTTCAGAGGATTTAAGAAGATTTGAGATTGTGTTCTGAGTGTATGAGCCAAGCGTCTTACCAACTAGTTTGTGAGTTCATCGTACTCTTTTTGATAGGATTATAGCAGCTCAAATAGATGACCCTCAACTTTAGAAGATTAATCTTGAGGTGGAGTCAAGTACAAAGCTAGGTTTTTGAATTCATGAGCATGGCTCATTGAGGTTTGGCGATCGGATTTGTATTCTAAACGAACCCATGTCAAGAAAATAAATTCTCGAGGAAACCGACTGTTCAACTTATTCATTACACCCGGGGGTCACCAAGATGTATGAAGACTTGAAAGGTAGTTTTTTCTTCAATAACATGAAGCAAAAAATTGCTTTATGTTAATAGGTGAAGGTAGAACATCAAAGACTAGCTAGATTGTTGCAATAGTTACCCATTCCTAAGTGACAATAGGAATATATCTCGATAGATTTTGTGTCCGAGCTACCTCAAAACCCTAAAGGGCATTGATGATATTTGGGTTGTTACAGATAGATTGACTAAATCGGCTCATTTCTTGGCTATCAAAATGGGAATAACCTTAGAGAGATTGGAAGAGCTTTACATTGGGAAGATTGTCAAACTACATGGTGTGGCTATTTTTATTGTGTCAAAAAGAGATTCTAGTTTCATTGGTCATTTTTGGAGAAGTTTGCATAAGGCATTGGAGACCACTCTTAGTTTCACCATTGCTTTTTATTCTCATCAAGGTATTGAACTATACCTTATGTTAAGGTCTAGTGAAGTAATCATTCTGAAAGAAAGTCACTTGCAAACTATAAGAAGATATGTTAGTGAGATATCCTATATGCTATTTCAGCTTTAAGATATGAGTTTGGATTTAAGTTTAGAGGACTAAAATTATTTTAGGATTCTTTTGTAAAATGTCTTTGAAATATCCTCAACCTAATTCTCTTCTCTCACTATGATCTTTTGTGAGTAGGAACAATCGGATCTAGGGCTAAGGTTTCTACAATGATGCAAGCTCAACAATAGGGGATAGTTTGACTATGGCATAAAGCTTGACAATGGCATGAGGCTTGATGACGAATCTAGGTTTGTTCCTTTCACTTCCCCTTTTCTTCAACGTTGTATTCTAAAGCTCACATTCTCATATTGAAGCTTAAATAAAAATTATTTGTTGTTATGGTGCAATACTATACATGTTCATATTTCCATTTCAATCTAGGAAGTTTAGATTTGTCTCATACTTTTGACTACATGATTTTTTGATATGCATTGCATGGATCTTAAATTGAAAAAAGAAATAGTTGTGAAGTAGAGGTGGAGAGGTGTGAATATGGCATATTGTTGCATTGGATCCTTATCCAACTAGATACATTAATTTCCAACCAATAATATTAGGTTGTTGAGGACATAAATGCAAGCTATGACATAAAATTACCTTTGAAGGGACACATTATATTGGTGAAGGATCATATGTTCTATGCGAAAAACAACCTGACTATAATTTGAGAAGATACTAGCGTAATTTGGGAATGATTAAGATGATAAAAATGGCAATCCTTCATGCAATGTTATTTCCTTCTTCTAGTCCTATGAAATATATTTTTATTCTAAAATAACCAAATATTAAGGTTTTAGTTGTTGGTTGTATGATATTGGTAGTTAAAATTATTTTTGTTCTATGCTTTAGCTCCATCAAGGAGGATTGAATTAGCTTCTTTGCGCTTATCATTAACTTCTTGCAAGGTAAGCAAATGAGTGACTCTCATTAATATTAAGCTAGAAACCTAATTTGGGATTTGTATCTTTGGATGATCATAAACCATAAATATGTGCTATATGTAAAGTTTGCAATATTTCTTTATATTATGAAGGTCTTATGAAGGCATTGTATCCTTCTTTGCAACTATGATCTATTTACTTCTCTTGAAAAAATAAAAATGATGCATGTATTCTTGAGTGATAATTTGCATGATTTAAAATATTTCATTGATCTCATAAGTTGTATTTGATTGTATTGTCTCCTATTTTAATCCTATTTGGACACAGTCATTGGGGTTAACAATGGCCATGTTGATATGCAGTTATATTCTTGCACAAATTAGTTTCATTGCAAGTCATATATATCAAAATAGCAACACATTTTTTATAAGACCTATTTTATAGGGAACTTTTAATTTCTGTTATGGCTACTAATTTTAAGTGTGATAAGTAGTATATGATTTGGACCACCCATTGTGTATGAGTCCACTACTATATGCAAGAGACACTAGACTCTTTGGATGAGTTCTTATATTTTAACTTGATCTGTGGACTCAATATTTTGGTAATTTTATGACAAGATATTAGAGACTTGATTATTAAAGATATTTATTAGGGAATCCTGAAAATTGATTGGCATATTACTATAGAGAATGTTGATTGTATTTGGTAGGATTTTTCTCACAGCTTATGAATTTGATATAAAAGATATATTTTATATTTGTATAGGACGAGCCTTGTATATTTGTCCTGTAGGCAGATATACAACACCCATCATGTCTTAGTTTTGGGGCATTACAAAATCGGTGCAGAACACCTAGGAGGGGCCGATTACTATTTTGTCGAAACCCCTCCTTTGTCCATGGCTGAAAAGTGCGCTGAATAAGGATATTTTTTTCAAAAGATTTAGGGTTAGATCTTAGAATAGGAATTGCCCTCTAAGTGCAAAATAGACTCAAGCTTCTCAGGTATGTGGCTAACATTTTAGCTAGTTGGGTTTGCTCCAATGTAGAGAGTAAGAGGAAGGCCCCT
Source organism: Trichopus zeylanicus subsp. travancoricus (assembly GCA_005019695.1). Taxonomy (NCBI): domain Eukaryota; kingdom Viridiplantae; phylum Streptophyta; class Magnoliopsida; order Dioscoreales; family Dioscoreaceae; genus Trichopus; species Trichopus zeylanicus. Next base: position 18,930 of record RXID01018157.1, on the reverse strand, counting down.
TGTGGAGCTCTAAAGAATATTTATGTCTTTGTGGGCTTAGTGTGGCTTGAGATTTCGTTGGCTATAGAATTTCTGAACTTTAAGTTTTATGCTTTGGTACTCATGTCCTCTTCATTTCTTCCTTACTAGTGGTTGCTTTGGTTTTTCGCAAAGGGGAGTGACACATGGTGAATCAACTAGGCCTAAGGAAATAGGTTTCCCTATATGCTACTTTGAAACATACCACGAGGGAGGCAACTCTTTCCATCCCCTATCAACTAAGAAGCCAAGGCCCTTTGCCTCAAGGGCCAAGGTGGTGAAGCTATTGTTTCTTCCACACCTCAGCTAGAAAAGAGAGAAAGAAAGTGGAATGTCACTTCTTTCAACATTGGCCCTGACACCCTCTCATGACTTCCCTAGTGACTTAATCATTCCTTGGCTTAAGGTAGTGGGGGTTTCATCCTCCATAGCAGCACTTGATTCTCACAAGGTTTTTGGGTCATCGACCTAGATGAAATGTGCCTAGTCCATGTGCCCTCTAGGAGTTACTTCAAACTCTAGTTTCACCAGTCCATGGTGACTGAGCTTAACAATGATATCTTGAGGGTGGGAAAATTTATCATCTTTTCTTCTCTTCTTCTTTCTCTACTTTTTTTTACCACCAAAGTGTCAATTTTGCAGCTCACCATCACTACCAAGGATGTTCTTGAAAGGCTTTTCTCCTCTCCTGACTTTCTTTAAAAGGCCCACACCATTATTTAGTCTGGGAATTAAGGGTTGACTAAGCTTGAGGAGGAGATTTCAAAGACTAAGGATCAACTATAGGTAGCCAAATGAGAGGTTTTAGCTACCAAATAGGTGATAGAGAACACCAACAAGACCTCAAAGGATGCTAAGAAGAGGGCTGACTAGGCAATAGTTTGGCTCAAATAGTCAAGAGAAGGCAAAGGGGCATAGGAGACCCTTGACTAGGTGATAGCTAGAATTGAGGCTACTCAATGAGAGACCATGGAGAAGTTTAAGGAGTCAAAGGAGTATAAGAATGATCTCACATGCATATCTATGATTAAATTGTCTGATGGGTACACATACTTTAGGTATGATGTGCTTAATGGGTTGAACAAGCCTAACTTTGATCCGTTTAGGGACCTATACCTGCAAGTAATTGACAATGACCTAATGGAGAGATGCCATCACTTTTATCACTCTGACTCATTTTGACTTCCTCAATGCTCACACAAGCTCCCATCCCTCCTGAACTATCTTCGAGGCCTAAGGTTGCACCACTGTTAGATGATGGTTCAACTCGTGAGGTCTCTTACTCCTGGTGTGACTAAGGACAGTTAGCTTGTCCTCCTTGATGCTTCAACAAGACCCAATGACATAGTTTGAGTCCTTGTATGTTAATTTGTTGTTTGTCAAACTCGAGCTTAGTTTATGGAGCCTTTTGCAATAAGATATTTTAAGGGCCTAGAACTCTCCTTCTAGCTTCTTATTAATGAAAATTTTACTTTGGATGTCTGGTGTTATTTTACTCTTCAAATAATGTTGACGAGTGAGGAGGTGCAATTATAATGATCCTCTTTGAAATTGAACTTGGAAATTTGCATCTTGATGTCCTATTCATGCTTGAGCCTTGATAAAGTAAGGAGGCTCTCTACAATGAGTATGGAGTTCACAATCTGGCATCATGGTGAAGTATGGGACTTGTAACCAAGCATCGAGGATCAAGCATGAAGCTTGAATTAGGTACCACAATGAAGTGTAGAACTTATAATCAGGCTACCCAAGTCAAGCATGGAGCTTGTAATTGGTCCCTCAATCAAGTGTGGAACTCATAAACAAGCTTAATGAAGCAAGTATGGAGCTTATAACCTGCTACTGTAGTTAAGTATAGAGCATATAATTGAGCTTTTTAGGACAAGTGTGGAGCTTGTAACGTGGCACTTTGGTCAAATAAGGAATTTGTAACCAAGCTTCATGGGTCAAGCATAGAGCTTGTAATATGGTCCTTAGTTAAGTATGGAACTTATATTTAGGCTTCATGGGTCAAGAGTGGAGCCTGTAACCTAGTCCCCTGGTCAATTACAAAACTTTTAATCAGGCTTCTTAGGTCAAGCACAAAGCTTGTAAGCTAGTCTGTAAGTCAAGCACAGAACTTGTAATGGGCTTTGTTGGTCAACCATAGAATTTGTAAGTTGGTCCCTCAATCAAGTGTAGAATTTTTAATCAGCGTTAGGGGCCAATTTTGGAGTTTCTAACTTGGTACCTTGGTCAAGTGTAGAACCTATAATCAGACTTCGTGTGTTAAGTGTGGAGTGTGTGATTTAGTGTCTTAGCTTAAGTGCAGAATGTGTAATCAGGCTTTGTGGATTAAGCATGGAACTTGTAGCTTAGTCTCTCAGTCAAGTGCAAAACTTGTAATCGGACTTCATGGGTCAAGTAGGGTGATTTATACCTGGTCCCTTGGTCAAATGCAAAACTTTTAACTAGGCTTCCATAGTTAGGCACAAAGCTTGTAACATAATTCCTCGATGAAGTATGGAACTTGTAATCAGGTTTTGTGGGTCAAGTATGGAGCTTGTAATCTAGTCTATCTGTCAAGTATAGAACTTGTAACCAAGGTTCATAGGTCAAGTGCAGAGCTCGTAACTTGGTCTCTCAGTCAAGTGTGAAACTTGTAACTGGGCTTCATGGGTCAAGCACAGAGCTTGTAACCTAGTCCCTTGGTTAAGGACAAAACTTGTAACCAATCTTCATGGGTCAAGCATTAAACTTTTAACCTAGTCTCTCAATCAAGTGTGGAACTTGTAATAGGGCTTTATGATGGCTAAGTTTCCTGCAATAATTAACCATTCAATTGATAAAATCTCTACAAATTACTTACATGCCAAGTGCAAGATATTGTTATGTCATCCAAATATTCTATCTTCTAGGTCTCGGACACACTGCACCATGCAACACAATACATGCCTTACCAATTCAAGCCCAACTTCTGGTGGCTCGATTTGTTATATATGTCCTCCTTGCAACTAGACCCCTTTGTATGAAGGATAATTCTAGTACCTTACCTACCTTCACACCATCAGAGCTCTATTTGTAGGTTGTCATCTACAAATGGAATTGGTCTTGCACTTCCAAGAGGAGGTCCTTTTCTACCCTTAGGCTCTCTTTATTAGTGTATGGGATGTAGTGTTGTACCCTGAGAGAAGGTAGGCCAAATTTGACTAGTATCACTACTTCTACTCTGTAGGCAAGCTTGAATAGTGTGTCTCTCAAGGCAATTCATGAGCTGCTCCTATAAGACCACAAAATGTTGGGTAACTCTTTAACCCAAGATCCTTTAGCACCTTTATTGTGTTAATTTATCCCTTGCAATATGGTGCAATTTGTTATCCCTGTGAGCTTATTCGGATGTGGTGTGTGACAAAGGTGAATCTTTGTTGGATGTGAAGATCTTCATAGAATCTTTTAAATTTTGATCTGCCAAACTACTTACCTTTATCAATCAACTTAAACCTATATATCACACCCTACCAAAATAATTTCTTCACCTTCTACTTGGTTATTATCCTTAAGGGCTTGGCCTATGTCCACTTGGTGAAGAAGTCTATTATCATCACTAAGTATTTTTGTTGCCTTATATCCCATGAGAAAGGACCTAGGATATCTATGGTGATTGTTTTTACATGGTGATTGCATTTATTATAGTTTAGTCACAAGCTTATGATGCAAAGGTGCATGCCTCTAAAATTGGCAAAATGCAAAGTGTATTCCAACACTTCCTTGGTCATATTTGACAAGTAATAGTCTTTTCAAAGTAGCCTATGGTCTAGTGTTCACCCACTTGCATGCCTTTCACATATTCCCTCATGTACTTCTCTAACAACATACTCTACTTCAAGTGCGGTGAGACATCTCAAGGCTAGCTAAGAGGGTGACTACTTGTATAACTGTCCTCCTTGGACAAAATATTTAGCACCGACCTTTGGATTTTTGATTCTCATTCTCATACTTTGGTAGCTTTCCTATTATCAGATATTCTAGGAAGGCATCCATCCAACTCAATTTAGGCTCTACCATTCGAACCTTTGCCATTACTCTTAAGCTAGGAGCCTAGACCACTTCAATATAGATTGTATGTTCTCTTTCTTTTGGGTAGGGTTGAGACAAGCCTAGCAAAAGAGCCAACTCCCAAGTTTTATTCCCATGGAATTCGCTCTATCTTTACCTGCCTAAATGCTAATAAGGCTTGATGCATATCTATGAGGTACTCTTCCATTAGTGCATCTTTGGCTTAATATGTCCCAAGAATCTGACTAGTTACATGCTATGAATCTCTATAAAGCTTTAGCTTTTGTGCTCTGATCATCTGTACCATTCTTAGTCCTTCCACCAACGGTCTCACAAGATGACCTATCTATGAAGACCTTCTAGACATGTACTTCCCCTTCTATCATTTTAGTTGTCCTAAGCTCCATGATGAAGTCCACTAGTACTTGAGCTTTAATGGCATTTCTCATTTCAAAATGAATGAAAAATTCGCTTAGCTCCATAGCCCATTTGATCATTCATCCTCCTAAGCTTTTAGGCTTCTGAAAAGCCTGGTGGAAAGCAAAGTTTGATTGGATGAGAGCTTAATGACATAAGCTAACATCTTAATAGAGGGATAGCAAACTTTGGCACTAGTGAGAACATGACTTACATAGTACATAGGAAAGTACTCCCTTTCTCAACTACTCACCAATACTGAGTTGATTGATGCCCCCCTTGTTGTGATGCAGACGTGCAAACTCTCTCCTTGAATGGGTTTCACCAGCAATGGTAGACAATTTCAATGTCCTTGAAGGGGTGCTCACATGTCCCACTCAACTCGAAATGTCCTCTCTTCTTCAAGGCCTTGAAGAATCACATACACTTCTCTCCTGACTTTGATAGAAATCAGCTGAGGTTGGCCACATGTTCAAAAAGCCTATACACTTTTTTTTACCTAGGTTGGGAACCTCATTTCCATGATTGCCTCGATCTTCTTTGGATTAGCTTTGATCCCTCTTTCCTATATAACGTACCTAAGGATTTTGTCAGCGAATACCCCAAACCTATGTGTTTTTGGGTTTAGTTTCATGGGATACTTCTATAGGGCACTAAAAGTCTCTTGTAGAATAGTTGCATGGTCTGAAATCTGAGCTCTCTTAATCAACATGTCATCAACCTAAGTTTCCATATTCCTCCCAAGTTGGGACTTAGTGACCCACCCTACCATTCTTTGATAGGTCAGCCATGCATTGTTTAGCCCAAATGGAATAGCCAAGTAACAAAATGTCTTCTAATATGTCTCATGGATGTTTTTTCCTCATCTTTAGGATCATCTCAATTTTGTGATATCCAGAGAAAGCATCTAGGAAGTTCAACAACTGATGTCTAATGATGGAGTCAACTAGTTGATCTATACTTAAGAGTGGACAACTATCCTTAGGACAAGTCTTATTGAGGTTTGTGAAGTCCACACACATCCTCTACATTTCGCTAATCTTCTTAACCATGACTATGTTGGCTAGCCATTGTTGGTTTTGTTAAATTCCACCTTTAGTAGCTTTGCCACTTCTTTAGCTATAGCTCTTTGATGCTTAGGGGTGATGTATCACTTCTTTTGTTTTTTTGGCCTAGTATCCTTGGGCACAAAAAGTTTATGCTCTGCTACCTAAGGATTTATAGCTTGGACATCCTTTAGAGTCTAGGAAAAGAAATCCTGACTATTTCTCAACAAGTCACAACTCTAAGAACAATGGCTCTGGTAGGTTGGCTCCCACCTAGAGAATGTGACCATTCACATCATCTTGGATAATGGTCATTAGTTGTTCAACAACTTTGAGCCTACTTCTGAGTTTTCCTTCCATCTTTTCCTTTCCCCTCAACTTCCTGTATTCTTCCATGTATGTTGCATAATAATGGAAAGCAATGTCCCTATCTACGAGCCTTGAGCTACATTTCAAACATGAGCCATTATACCCTCATGTTCACTCTCGTCGTTGGGGTGATTTATCCCTCCTATCTCGCAGTAGGAGCCTGACACTTCAAAGTGGCTAGACTACCACTATCATAATACATTTCTTCCCCTATCATGCCCAAATATCCCTCAATAGCTTAGGCCAATGCGGTGAGTGGTGGTTAATCATTGTTGTTGCTGGCCTTTGCTCGATTATTTTCCCTTATTGGATTCTCTTGCCATTCAATTCAAATGAACCTTGCTAGGTTACTATCTTAGATGAAGTGCTCAATTTCAACTTTTATGATTTTCCACTTCTCCATGCCATGGTTGCAGTCTCTATGCTACCTAAAATATTTTTGAGGTATCCAATTTCCACAATTTGGATGGATCAGTGTGTTTTCCTTAAATAGTCCCAATCCTTGATTTTCTCTATTATCACCATGCAAGAGCAATTGACTAGTGATAACTGCATAATTATGCTCTTCAATCCCACTACTTAGTCCTTAGCTTCTTTAGTTATCTTTGGTGCAACTCCTCCTTCTCTCTCTTGTTCTGAGGTCCATCAGCTTCCCACTGAGTAGCCATTATTTCTTTTGCATCAATTTGTTTGCCAACTTATTCATGTGATGTGCAATCTTGTCATTTACCTGCCTAGCCCTTAGACTGCCTATCATGGCCACCAGCACAATCAAACTATTTAGGTTGTTAAGTTGTATCTGGGTTTCCTTAAAGTGGCAAAGGTAGTCCCTTATGGTCTCCCCCTCAGTTAGGCATATTGAAATTAATGTTGATGAGTCTTGACATGTTGGTATCAGGGAGACAAATTGATTCATGAACTTACACTCCAAGTTGGTGAAGCTTGTCACCTATCCAAATAAGCAGGCTAGAGAACGAGGCTTGCACCAATTCTTGGAGATTGGCTGGAAATGCTATGCACATTATGGTTTCTATCATCCCATAAAATATCATGATATTTTTAAGACATCCAATATGGTCTGAGGGTCCTTAGTTCCATCATATGATTCCTAAGGCAATTGTCAAAATTTTGGATGCAAAGGCTTGACCAAGAGTTTTGAGCTCAATGAACTCATGATGCTGCTTGATGTCACTTTCAGTTCTACCAAATTGCAAAGCCTCTAATCCACCATTTATTAAATGCATATCTTGATATCCTTTGCATTGCATACGGCTACTTTCGTGGTTTCTTCACTTGTTTCAGCAAAGAATACATAGCCTTTGTCTAAGACATTAGCCTAAGCTTGGCTCCAACATTGAGCTGAGGCACCATTTGCTTGTTGATATTCATCATAGCTAGCATTGCCTCTTGATGGTTGTTTCTTGTCTCGATCATCCTTTGGAGGGCTTGCTTTCATCTCATAGTTGTGTCCTTGCTGATACATTGCCATGTTCATCCATGTCATTGGTAGCCTAAACTAGTAAGTTTGGTAACATAGCAAGAAGTGTGTTAAATGAGAAAAACATTGTTACGTCCATTAAAAAACTCCTTGAATCCACAAGGAAAATAGAAAATTCACTAAAGCAAAATTTTTTATTGAGAATAAAAGTACTTCCCCCATATCCATAGGGCTGGGGCCTATTTATACAATTACTAGAAATCCTAATTGAGTAGATTTCTACCTTCCTAAGTACTAAACTGAAGATAACTTAGCTTGAACCCATTAATTGGGTAGTAGAAGTCCTAAATAAATTAACCTAGGAAAAGTGAAAATCTAAATAATGATTCATCCTTCTCAAGTCCTAAACTAAATAGGATTCAACTAAAAGTCAATCTTGGGTTGGTGGAATTTGAGAATAAGACCTAATTGACTCAAACTAGGATAGACTCATGATATGATAATGAGGAGAATTTCAACATAGGAAAGTATAAAATAAGACAAATCCTAAGTTAAATAAAAGAATGAATCAGATTATTTTTGCGGCCCCTTGACTTCCGAATTAGCTTCTTTTAACTCTGAATTTCCAAACTTCTTCCTTTGAGCATCCTACATCAGCATCCCCTATTTGGCATTGTATTCTTCTAACTTTTTCTTTACCTCAGTATGCACTTCAATAATTCTCTCCATCATGTTGTCTACAGTTATGTTTGTTCCTGGAAATTTGGGCAATTCTACCAGGTCCAATGGGTGCTTTGGGGTTTCTTCCATTGACAATTTCAAATGGTAATTTTTCTGTGGACCTGTTCTTCAAATTATTGAAAGGGAATTCAGCTTGTGCAAGTGCATAGACCTACTGCTTTGGTATGTCCCTTGTAAGAAACCATATGATGTTTACAAGTATTCAATTCACCACTTCAGTTTGTCCATCTATTTGAGGATGATAAGCACTACTAAATTGTAGAGATGTATTAAACCACCTCCGCAATGTCATCCAGAAGTGACTTGAAAATTTTGTGTCATGATCAAAAGTGATAGTTTTTGGTACTCCATGTAGCTTTATAATCTTCTGAAAGAATAAATTAGTCACCCTTGTTGCATCTGTTGTCTTCTTATATGGAATGAAGTGCGTTATTTCGAAAAAACTATCGGCAACAACAAATATTGAATTTAAGCCTTGTTGAGTCCTGGGGAGGCCCAAACAAAATCCATCATTAGATCCTCCCATGGGGCATTTGACACAAAAAATGGGGTATAAAGGTCAGTATTTTAAGAGTTTCCTTTGGTTGTTCGGCATACATAGCACCTTTGCATGAAGCGACTAACATCTTTTTTAAGTTGTAGCTAATAGTATCGCTCTTCAACAAGTGCAATGCTCTTGTCACACCCAAGATGTCTTGCTAGGACACCACTGTGCAGCTCTTTCACCACCTTTTCTCTCAAGGAGCATCATAGAATTCAAAGATGAGAACCATTAAAGAGAAAGCCTTCATGGAGATTTAAATCACTTCTTTGTCCTACTTGGCACTTTCTAAACTCTTTGAAATCTTTATCTTCAGCATATGACTCCTTCAAATAATTAAACCCTTCAACTTCATTGCTCATAGTCACCATCAAGGCTACCCTGTGGCTCAAAGCACTAGCCACCTTATTATTTTTTTTATCCAGATTTGTGTTTCAAAACATAGGTGTATTATCGTAAGAATGATGACCATCAACTATACATGTAATTCAAGTCTTTTTGGCTATTAATAAATTTTAGGGCTTGGTGGTCAATATATAAAATGGACTCATACTGAATTAGATAATGCTTCCAATGGCGAACTACTTATACAACTGCATAAACTTTAGCTCATATGTTGACCACCTTTTTCAAGCTTCACTCAACTTTTCGCTATAGAAAGCTATTGGTCTTCCTTCTTGGGATAGAACGGCTCCAATGTCTATGTAAGAAGAATCACAGTTTACCTCAAATAACTTCTTGAAGCTAGGTAGTGCTAAGACGGGTGTGGTAGATAACTTCTCTTTGATCAACTCGAATCTTCTATTAGTTTCGTAAGTCCAAGAGAACTTGCCTTGCTTCAAACACTCAGTTATTAGTGCCATAATGGAAATAAAGTTTTGGACAAACCTCCGATAGAATATCGCCAAACCATGAGAGCTCCTAACTTCTGATACACTTCTTGGTATTGGTCATTCCTTAATAGCTTTTACCTTATCTTCATCAACATAGATGCCTTTAGCACTCACCACAAATCCCAAGAACACCAAGGGTCTGTTTGGAACGGGGTCATGGTCAAGGTCAAGGTCAAGACTAGTGAACCACTTTTGTAAACTAATATCTTTTTATCAAAATTAAGACTTCAATAATTTAAAGCTCAAAAAACTATTTAATTTTTTATAATAATTTAATTTAATAATAATATAAAATAATAAATATTAATTTCACATGATAAAAAAAAATTCTAGAAAATGCTGACCCGGTCCCTGACCCCAAACCAAATAGGCCCCAAGTGGTCAATCATAAAATGGCATTTCTTTGAGTTGATGTACAACTTCTCCTTCTTCAGTATAGTAAGTACGTCTGCTAAATGTTTTTTATGTTTTTCTTCATTATGACTGTACACCAAGATATCATCAAAGTAAACAACAACAAAATGACCAATGAAAGGTTTGAGTACCTGATTCATCAATCACATGAAGGTACGTGGTGCATTTGAGAGCCTAAAATGCATAACAAGCCACTCATAAATTTCTTCTTTCATTTTGAAAGCTATTTTCCATTCATCACTTGGTCTAATTCTGATTTGATGGTATCCACTCCTCAAATCTATCTTAGAGAACACCTTTAACCCTTCCAACATATCCCGCGTGTCTTCTAAGTAAGGAATTGGGAATCTAAATTTCACCGTGATTCAGTTGATGGTCGACTATCAGCACACATTTGCCAACTTCCATCTTTTTTAAGTGTTAATAAGGCTAGAACTACACATAGGCTCATGCTAAGTGTCTAATTCTGACCATTCCTTTTGTGATCAGTTCTTCAATCTTGTCTTGCAAAATTTGTGACTCCTTTGGACTCATTCTGTAGTGGGGTAGATTTTGTAAACTTGCTCCAGCAACAAGGTCAATGTGGTGTTAAATATCTCTTATTGGGGGTAATTCGTTTGGAAGATCATCGGATATGATTTTCTTGAATTTATTTGGGAAGGGTTGGAAGCTTTTTGGAGCTTCAATAGGCATTGTCTCCATTCCTTTCTTAGTTACAATAAATATTTGAGCTATCTCTTTTGCCTTGTTTTTAAAATTTTGTACAATCAAGAAAGAGTGACCTCCTCTTGTAAAATTTTGGGTGGACACTCTTCGCCAATGGGAATGAAGATAATTTTCTTTCCATCTTTGAAGAAGATGTAATGATTGTCTCATCCACGATGTGTAGAATCTCTATCAAATTGCCAAGGTCTGCCAAGAAGGATATGGCATGCATCCATCTCCACAACATCACAAGTTATCTCATCCTTGTAAAATTTCCTAATGGAAAAATAAATTTGACACCGTTCAGTTACCTTGGTTTCACCAATTTTTTTTGTCTAGCCAATCTTGTAAGGAGAGGGATGTGATTTCATTTTCAATTTAAGCTTGTCGACCATGTTCTTGGAGTTGATGTTCTCATTGCTTCCACCATCAATAATTACGTCACAGATATTGCCATTTATTGTGCAATGAGTACAGAAGATATTGTGACATTATAGGTTTTGCTCTTGCTTTGGGGCATTTATTAGATTTTGAACTACCGAAGATGACCTTTCACCATCAGACTCCTCAAATATTCCATTTTCATAGTTTTCTTAATCACAAATTAGGTTATCATCATTTAAGTCATGTAAATCTTCAACCACATAATTATCTTCAATAGCCAGTTTCACAAGCTATCGCGTTGGACAAACATTAGAATGATGCCCAAATTTTCCATAGTGATAGCACTTTAGCTCAGGATTTGAACTTGGGTTTTTTGTTGATGTGGTGTTTCTTGATGGCCTTGAAGGTCTAGATTCAAGATTCACTTGTCTGGGAGGTCAAGGATATTGTGTAGTTGCACCTCTATTAGGAATAAATTCTATTCCTTTTAAATTCTTACCAATCATCGTCCCCATCTAATTTTTGATGATAGGTTACTCTAATTGGGACTCTACACGAGTTGCACTCCTCATAGCCTCATTAACCATCCAAATACATTGCAAAGAAATTCTATCTTGGATGGCTGTGTGTAACCTATCGATGAATCTTGCCACTTGATGAGATTTAGTCTCCGCTAGATTATTATATGTCAGTAGGTGATAGAACTCCTCAGCATAAGCCTTCACACTACGATTATCCTATCGATAATTTTTATATTGCTGAAAGAGTACCTAATCATAATCTATGGAAAGGAATTATCGTTTGAGAAGAGTCTTCATCCGTGGTCATGCTTAAATTGGAGCTTTATTTTGCTATGTCCTTTCCAACTGGATGAGTTCCCACCAAGCTTATGCACCCCCCTTAAGTTGGTAAGCAACAAACTTCACTTTCTTCAAATTTGGAATCTTCATATAGTCAAAGAACTGTTCAACTTCAACAAGTTCATTGAGAAAATATTCAATCTGAAGTTGGCCATTGAAAGATGGGAGATCAATCTTCAAGTGAAAATTATAATATCTATTATGCTTAGAAACTGGTCGATAAAGGATGTCTTCAATTTCTTCATTGTTGGAGTCTTCAAGGACTTGTAAACCCTTTGGATTCACTTACGAAGCCTTTCCTTGACTAACTGGATTGCAAGTCTCTTCATCAATCCATCTATGTGGTTGATTTAGACCTTCGAGTTGATCCATGCTTAGCATCAAGCTTAGAAGTTAGTTTTGGATTGCTTCTATAGTCGAGTCAAAATACTCACGGCTAATGTGATTACCCATAGGAGCACTATCCCTAGGATTGCTGCTGGTTGCATTATCGTTAGACATTAAGCAAGGAGAGTCTTGCTCTAATACCACTTGACGTAGCAAGAAGTATGGTAAATGAGGAAAACACTACTGCTTCCATTAAGAACTCTATGAGTCCATAAGAAAAATAAAAAATTTACTAAAGTAGAACTTTATTGAGAAAAAAATAGTTCCCCCACGTCCACAGGGCTGGGGGCCTATTTATACAATTACTAGAAATCTTAATTGAGTGGGTTTCTATCTTTCTAAGTCCTAAACTAAATACAACTCAGCTTGAACCCATTAACTAGATTGGTAGAAGTCCTAAATAAGTTAAACTAGGAAAAAAAACATAAATAATGATTCATCCTTCCCAAGTCCTAGACTAGATAGGATTGAGCTTGAAGTCAATCTTAGGTTGGTGGAATATGATAATAAGACCTAATTGACTCAAAATAGGAGAGGCTCATGACATGATAATGAGGAGAATTTCAACATAGGAAAATACTAAATAAGATCAATTTTATATTAAATAAAAGAATGAATCAAATCATTTGACATGGCCCTTTGATTTCTGAATTAGCATTTTTTTTATTCTGAATTTTTGAACTTCTTCCTTTGAGTGTCCTACATCATTCGGACGGTCAAACATGTGAGGACAAGTTGTAATGGCTAGTTCGATTGTGGGTTCCATTGATCGAACCTATTAGAAATAGCGAGGGGTTATTCCCAACAATTGGCTTTTGACTTTAATAATTATATAAAGGCTTGAGATTTTTTTACTTATGGAGAGAAAGTAGGTTTCATATTCTTAGAGCAAGATCTACACTCCCAAAATTTTCCACTCTCAATGAAAGCCGTAATTAGCTATAACTTTCAAATTCTTACATGCCTTTGTGTTCAATCTTTGAGCATTTCTTCTTTGAGTTATTTGATTTGTATTTTTCTCAATGTTTATCATTATTACTCTCTTAAGGTGTTAGAAGAGTGTTGAGTATTTTTCTAAATTTTTTGGAGAGTAACAAGAGTACATCTCGATTTTTGAAGAGTAGTTGATTGGCTCTCGTATGTAGAGACACTCACAACTTACAAGGTAATATAAGGGTGTGATTTCACTTGAATAAAAAGACAACTATACTGATGAGTTTAAGTTCTTAAGATTGAGTTAATGATCGTGGAGTAGACGCAGCTAATCCCTAAACCATGTATATTAATTTATATTCTTTCTACTTTCTATTTATCTTATACCCTCAAATTTGATTGATTGAATTTTTAATTTTATATGATTGGAAAATTACTTTTATATAATTATTCATTAATCATTCTTATTTGATTTAATTATTTTATTAATTATAATTAAATTTTGATCATCCATTTGTGTTTGAAGTACTTTTAATTTTAGATTTTTAAAAACTTATTTTATTAAATGTAAAATTATTTTACCTCTTCTTAAATTGCTATTTGACCTTTCTAGCCTTCAAAGATCATTGTCCATCTCAATTTTAGATTAAAGGGGATCATTGGTTATAAGCAGAAATTATACTAAAATAGCAGTCGGATTGTAATAGATAATGATTAATTCGTTTGGTGTCATGGCGTATCATTAATTTTCTATTCGTCCTAGCCGTATCTTTGAGGCAAAGGCAAGGGCGAGTGGGCCTGCTCAGGTAGTGGCCTCGGTCCGCGAAAATGTGAGATTTAAAAATTCTTTTGTTGGTGGGTTAGTAACATGTCTATATATACGACAGTAAAACAAAATAATTCTTTTGCTTTAATTTACACCGATGTACTTAACATTTTTGTCAAAGAGAAAAATCATTGTATCACCTATTGAATTAACGTTCTACCAATTGATTAAGATTTGTGGAACATTCAAGTCTTCCATACAAACTGTACCAATCAAAACTCAAAATAAACCCTACATTGGAAATACTCTTCATATTTTAAAAAATATAAATTAATTAGGTTTGGAGGTATTTATCATTAACTTGCGAAAATGCTACATGTACTCAATTGGTAAAAACTATTCTTTTGTCAATAGAAAACAAGGTTTAATATGATACCCAGGGGAAATTGTTCCATTTTTTTGGATGAAGCAAGGTAAATTATTATAATCAATGCAGTGTGGGAGGATTGCAATTAGTACGAAACATACAATTAATAATTGCAAAGTTAAGGCGAGGCCCACGTGTTTGGCTGCGGATAAGAATTAAATGAATGACTAAGACATGGATTGCAACGCAAGCAAAGCTTCTTGTTGTCTTATCAAAAGGATACAAAGTGGAAAGCTCAGTAGCAACGAGTAGAAGGATAACATGTACCGTTTTCTATTTGATTTATCAAGTATAATCGGTCAAATCGTTCGACTGTTGTATCTTTCGCTTCATATTTTATTCGTAGCCATGTAACATGATGTCAACATCGAGGTTATTGAATCTTGAATATCACAGCTTGTACTTAGACAAACGGAAGGGGATAGTTTTCAGAGAAAAATACCAAAATAATTGTTAAAACTTTTGAAATTTTATATCAGCTATTTGAATTTTTAAATTATTAAAAATTCTTCGTTATTGGCCGTTAGTGTATTTAATTTCTAAAGATACGTAGCTGGTTGATGCAAGGAATAGTGAAATTATCATACTATTCCGGTGTCATTAATAGTACACTAAGAGTTATTTGATCCTAAAAATTATTACTGGGCCAAATAAATCATAGATCCCTAAGTTAAAAATATGAAATTACAACTCGATTTTTGGACTACAAAAAACTTATTATGGATAGTAAAAAAAAATATCATAAATAAATCTCTAACTTTATTAAAAATCCTTACATATAGATCCTTTGTTTGAAAAATTTCTCATTAAAGCAGCTTTTACAAACTCTGAAATTACAAATAATTTTTTTAAAAAAAATCTAGAGTTTAAATATCTGCAATTTTTCAAAAAATCCCCTGACAATTATGAATCTGAAAAAAAATTATCATTTTGATAAATTTATAAGTTAGCTCCCTAGAAATTTTAATTTAATATCAATATCTTTGCAAATAAAAGTATCTTTGGTACACCCATGGAGCTTTTGAAATTTAGGTAAATGACCATGTCCAGAAATCCAAAATTACAAAGAGGTTCTTGAACTAAAGAAAATATTTATAGCCATTTTTTTGTCAAAAAATTTTTACAAATAGTTTCTTAGCCATCAGAAATTCTTACAAGTAGATCCTTATATACATACTCATCTTTTCGGCCTCCTAAATTTCACCATGCGGCACTGAACCGATCCAATTTTTTGTCATTCAAACTGAAAATTTTAGCTAAACTCTTTTTTTTGTTCAACTGAAAAGATTAGTTGAAATTTTAGACTGAAAATCAGTAATAAAAATAATACATAATCAACCAAGAAATAAATGAAAAGCGAAAAATGTATGTACTGTCACACGCTTAGTAATCTGGCGTGTGGAATGGCCCAAATGCTTGGAGCTTAGCATATAGATTAGTCACACTGGCATATGGCATAATTTGATATGCTATCCAACTAGCGTATAGACCAAATCGTACACTAGCCATGAGCTAGTTGGTGCGCGCCCTAAAACATGTGCTAGATAGTTGGCGTATGACTTTGTAGCGAGGCCCACTTTTTCCTTAACCAAATTCACAAATAATTTTCTTCCACTAATCTCCACCGATCTATACCCATCCAATAGCCCATAGAAATTCAAAATTGAATCAAACTCCGATTAGCTATTTTAATTATTTAGAACTCTAAATTTTTAATAAAATCTATAATTTAGATCAAATCAAATCAACCCAAAAATAATAATTTCACATCACCTGTCAGAATAATTTGAAATCTGTATTGCACCAATATAAATGTCTATGTTCCTCCTTTCGAAAGAATCAAGGTCTATCATGAAGTCTTTGAATCAAGGCTATTATAAAGCAATTCAAAGGTCAAGTAATCAATCATCAAACTTTAATGGCTATAAGTAATTAAAATTTGAGAGGTCAAGTTTTCACGAATTCAATTTTTAGAGAGGAGCACTTCAAAATCATGGAGGCGAAGGGGTTGTGTGGCTTCAGCAAGATCCTTCTTTTTTTTTTTCTTTCTCTTCTCCTTTTCTTCATTTAATTTTTCATTTAGGTTAGATTTATAACCTAAAATTCATCATCGTTACTAGCATATAGTTTTATTTCTTAGGAAATATAAGGGGTTAGGGAAGCCCTTCAAGTTCTACCCCATCAAAATAGCGAGCAAGCCTCCACTAATTTTCTCACTTTTTTCTTTTGCTATCTATTTGATGAAACACTCCAAAAACTCATAGAATTTTTTCCTTTTTCTCGTAGCTACACACGAAGGAAAACTACAACCACTAGGGTGGGTATATCCTACCTAGTGAGAAAATACCCACAACTACTCCCTTAGATATCATGCATCTTCTAGGTTAGATGTGAATTATCAATAAGACTACTAAAAATTATCAAGGAGACCTACAGAATGATGACCACAGTAGAATATTCCTTTTCCTAGATAAGTTTTGGTATATATATATATATATTTTTTTGGAAGATTTCAATTTTACTCCATTTTGATTGTCTCAATAACTGCTCAATGATTTTCTTTTTATACAGAATTGCTCAATGATTGTTTTTTGATGCTTTGTGAATTAAAACCGTCCATGAGAAGAAAAGGTTTAAGCTACGATTGGTCAAATATAAGACTTGTGAGATCCTCTATTTTCATGTGCTCGGACCTCCAACTATTTACATGGTTTCTGTAAAAACATTTTACAAAATACATGGAGCAAAATGCAAAATTTCAAAGTGAAAGTAATTTAGTATTTTATAAATTTACAAATAAAATCCTAGAAGTTTTAAATTCATAAAGTGGTCATTTTTTTAGCCCACCAAAAATCTCTAAAAAATTACAAATAGGTCATTGATGTCACTTTTATAAAAATACCACCCTTACAATTTAACAAATTAATATAAATTTGCAGAAATTTTGCAAATGCCTCCTTGAAAATGTGATTTTTGTAAATGATACAAAATTGAAATCCCTACAGAATATCACCATTAAATGGGGAACAAATCTTTTATCTACATACAGAAAAAATAATCAACAATCACCCATCATAATTCCAATTTTGAATTAAATCAATTAAATCTCATTCCAATCAAATCTTGAATGATTCTTTTGGCCGCCTATACATCTTGTAGGACAAATCAAAGAAAGGATTAGGAGAAATCACAAGAACGAAGCAAGAAGAAGGAATAAGAGCTGAACACAAAGGAGAAGCACGAGAATCAAATCAGTAAGAATCTCAACTCATACCTTGTTTCATTTCTCTTTGAACATTTCCCTTCTTTGCTTCTCTTCTTTTGCACTCTATGAAGGTCCACGCTTTGCATCAACGTTGGCCGATTCCTCGCTACGCTTGCTGCTCATTTTTCATTTCCTGAAGTTAGCGGAGTTCGGGCGCAAGTCCCTGCAATCTCGGCTTGTTTGTTTGGCACATTCAACGGCCCTACACGCCATCTATCTCTCTCGCCGACCCCAATCACCTCTGACAATCTCCAGCCTGCAGAGAAGTACAAGTGGGCCTCTGACTAGAATTGCGGTCGCCTGGCTACGCTCCAACAAAATTTGCTGCACGCATGCACCCTAGGACATTCCTTCACCACTCTTGACTGTCACTTTTGCGCCCCCACGTAGCCTGCGTCAGCCTTTGCCAACGTGCATCATGTTGCTTTCACGACTTCATTGCCATTGTGTTTCCCAGCTGCCTGCAATTGCTGCTTCACTACCATCCCCTCATTGTGCCACCTATAGGTGACTCTTCATCCCCATTGCACTAGCTGCTTAGAGCCACCACCACACCGCCTTCCCATTGTCAAGCTACCTACAGAGACTCTCCTCCATTGGCTCCCTAGTCGCTTTGCCCACCTCTATATTGACGTAGCAACAAGCGTGGTAGACGAGGAAAACACCGTTGCCTCTGTTAAGAACTCCTTGAATCCACAAGGAAGAGAGAAAATTCACTAAAGTAGAACTTTATTGAGAATAAAAGTTGTCTCCCGTCCATAGGACTGAAGCCCTATTTATACAAATACCAGAAATCCAATTTTAGTAAGTTTCTGGCTTCCCAAGTCCTAAACTGAATATAACTCAATTTAAACCCATTAATTGGGTTGGTAGAAGTTCTAAATAAGTTAACCTACGAAAATAAAATCCTAAATAAAGATTCATCCTTCCCAAGTCCTAAACTGAATAGGATTCAGTCCAAAATTGATCTTGGGTTGGTGGAATCCGAGAATAAGACCTAAGACATCATAATAAAGAGAATTTTAAAGATAGAAAGGTACTAAGTAAGGTAAATCCTAAGTTTAAATAGAATAGTGAATCAAATCATTTGTCATGGCCCCTTGACTTCTGAATTAGCTTCTTTTGATATTCTTGAACTTCCTTTGAGTGTTCTACATCAGTGTCCCCTTCTTGTAAGGAACTCGTCCTCGAGTTATTTTGTCGTAATGTGCAGTCCTCAGGTGCATGGTAGTCAACAAATCTTGAAATATTAAAAGTGTTGAGATCCCCAAATCCGTTGGGAGGTCCGATG
>RXID01018156.1:0-13125 GCA_005019695.1 Trichopus zeylanicus subsp. travancoricus | reverse complement strand
TTTTCTCCATTTTTGAACTTTCAAGGGAGATTTCTTCATAATTTTTTACATTTTCAGAAAATTTTATGGTTTTCCATATTTCATAATTTTTCTGTGATTTTCTTCCTCATTCTAAAAGTTTAATTTATTTGCATATACCACTGAAAAAAATTAAAAGTTCCTTGGAAAATGTACCTTAAAATTGGAAATACATATTCAACCTCGTAACGTGGCACGTTCAAAAGAAGTAAAGTACTTTAAAAACTTATTTTTCGCTTTTACGAATTATCTGTAATTTTTGCATATGTAATAAATTTTGTACTTTTTTACGTTCAAGGGTTGTTTTTAAGTTTTCGAACTTTCGAGGGAGTGTTTTCATATATCTTTATATTTTTTTGGGAATTTTACGATTTTCTATGCTTTGAAAAATTTTCTGTGATTTTTTGCCTCATTTGAAAATTTCAGTTTACTTGCGTACACCTCTTAAAAAAATTGAAAACTGCTTCGAAAACTTATCGAAAAAATGAAACTACATATTAACCTCGTAAGGTAAAAAATTCGAAAGTAATAAAGTACTGCAAAAAATTATTTTGCCTCATAACCTAAAAAATGAAATCTCATATTCAACAGAAAAGCACTGATTTTCACATATATATCCCTTTCAAAAGTAAAATTTAATATTTAACCTGAACCAACTTAATTTTCGTTATTGTATAAAACCGCTTTGAACGAAGGAGCGACATTACGTCGAGAAAAGTTTTTGGCATATATATATTTCTTAAAAAATAAAATGGAAGACTCAATCTGAAATTTTTAATCATCGCATATGTACCCTTTTAGAGAACGAAATGCATATTTAAAAGAGAATTTTTATGTTTTTTTGTAGTTGAAGGGATTTTGTCTACTTTCCTGAAGTTTGAGTGTTCTTTTAAGATTTCCATGATTTAATGGACTTGGGAGGGTTTTCGGTGATATTTTCTATTTTTACCAATTCTCTGCATTTTTTGCAAAATTAATGAATTTTCAAATATTTTTTCATGTTTTTTTAGATTTCAAGGGAGTTTTTTATACTTTATTATATTTTTATTGGAATTTTATGATTTTTCTATTACTTGTCTAGAATATTTCTATCATTTTTTCCACATTCAAAGATTCTAATTCCTGCGTGCCACTCACAAAAAAATTCAAACATGCTTGGAAAAACCTACTCACAAAATGAAAATTCATATTTAACCTCATAATGTAACAAATTCAAAAGACGTCAAGTATTTTGAAAACATATTTATTCTCATAATCTTAAAAAATTAAATCGCTGGTTCGATTAGAAAACCCCGATTTTTACATATATGACTCCTAAAAAAAAAAATTTCATATTTAACCTTAAAGGGCTTAATTTTCGCATATACACCACTTTGAAAAAAGAAAATTAACCAGAAAAATATTTTGGACATATATACCTCTTAAAAATTGAAATTGAAGACTCAATTTCAAAATCTTAATTATCGCATATATACCCCTTTAGAGAATGAAACGCATATTCAAAGCATCATTTTTTTGAACTTTTTAAGTTTGGGGATTGCTATTTTTTATATTTTTCATGAAGTTTAAGGGGTTTTTTGGGATTTCTCTAATATGACGGAGTTTCAGAGGTTTTTCTATGATATTTTGTACTTTCACCAGTTTTTTACATTTTTTGCAAATTTAATGTATCCTGTATTTTATTTACTCTGAAGCATTTTTTTTTTCCATTTTTGTACTTTCAAGGGAGATTTCTTCACAATTTTTTACATTTTCAGAAAATTTTATGGTTTTCCATATTTCATAATTTTTCTGTGATTTTCTTCCTCATTCTAAAAGTTTAATTTATTTGCATATACCACTTAAAAAAATTAAAAGTTCCTTGGAAAATGTACCTTAAAATTGGAAATACCTATTCAACCTCGTAACGTGGCACGTTCAAAAGAAGTAAAGTACTTTAAAAACTTATTTTTCGCTTTTACGAATTATCTGTAATTTTTGCATATTTAATAAATTTTGTATTTTTTTACGTTCAAGGGTTGTTTTTAAGTTTTCGAACTTTCGAGGGAGTGTTTTCATATATCTTTATATTTTTTTGGGAATTTTACGATTTCTATGCTTTGAAAAATTTTCTGTGAT
The DNA here is from genome assembly GCA_005019695.1 of Trichopus zeylanicus subsp. travancoricus. NCBI lineage: Eukaryota > Viridiplantae > Streptophyta > Magnoliopsida > Dioscoreales > Dioscoreaceae > Trichopus > Trichopus zeylanicus. The sequence goes on along the minus strand of RXID01018156.1, from coordinate 10,989 downwards.
TTTTTGCCTCATTTGAAAATTTCAATTTACTTGCGTACACCTCTTAAAAAAATTGAAACCTGCTTCGAAAACTTATCGAAAAAATGGAACTACATATTAACCTCGTAAGGTAAAAAATTCGAAAGTAATAAAGTACTGCAAAAAATTATTTTGCCTCATAACCTAAAAAATGAAATCTCATATTCAATAGAAAAGCACTGATTTTCACATATATATCTCTTTCAAAAGTAAAATTTAATATTTAACCTGAACCAACTTAATTTTCGTATGTAAACCGCTTTGAAAGAAGGAAATTACGTAGAGAAAAGTTTTTGGCATATATATCTCTTAAAAACTAAAATGGAAGACTCAATCCGAAAATTGTAACTATCGCATATATACCCCTTCAGAGAGCGAAATGCATATTTAAAAGAGAACTTTTATGTTTTTTTTGTAGTTTCAGGGATTTTTTCTACTTTCACGAAGTTTGAGGGTTCTTTTAAGATTTCCATGATTTTATGGACTTTGGGAGGGTTTTTGCTAATATTTTCTATTTTTACCAATTCTCTACATTTTTTGCACAATTAATGAATTTTGAAATATTTTTTTTTCTTGTTTTTGAGCTTTCAATGGAGCTTTTTATACTTTATTATATTTTTACGGAATTTTATGATTTTCTATACTGTCATAATATTTCTATCATTTTTTTCCACATTCAAAGATTCTAATTTCCTTGCGTGCCACTGAAAAAAAATTCAAACATGCTTGGGAAACATACTCGCAAAATGAAAATTCATATTTAACCTCATAATGTAAAAAATTCAAAAGAAGTCAAGTATTTTGAAAACATATTTATTCTCATAATCTTAAAAAATTAAATCGCTGATTCGATTAGACAACCCCGATTTTTACATATATGACTCCTAAAAAAATAAAATTTCATATTTAACCTTAAAGGGCTTAATTTTCGCATATACACCACTTTGAAAAAAGAAAATTAACCAGCAAAATATTTTTGACATATATACCTCTTAAAAATCGAAATTGAAGACTCAATTTCCAAATCTTGATTATCGCATATATACCCCTTTAGAGAATGAAATGCATATTCAAAGCATAATTTTTTTGAACTTTTTATAGTTTCTGGGATTTTTTATATTTTTCATGAATTTCAAGGGGTATTTTGGGATTTCTCTAATATCACGGAGTTTCAGAGGTTTTTCTATGATATTTCGTACTTTCACTAGTTTTCTACATTTTTTGCAAATTTAATGTATCCCGTATTTTATTTACTCTGAAGCATTTTTTTTCTCCATTTTTGAACTTTCAAGGGAGATTTCTTCACAATTTTTTACATTTTCAGAAAATTTTATGGTTTTCCATATTTCATAATTTTTCTGTGATTTTCTTCCTCATTCTAAAAGTTTAATTTATTTGCATATACCACTGAAAAAAATTAAAAGTTCCTTGGAAAATGTACCTTAAAATTGGAAATACATATTCAACCTCGTAACGTGGCACGTTCAAAAGAAGTAAAGTACTTTAAAAACTTATTTTTCTCTTTTACGAATTATCTGTAATTTTTGCATATTTAATAAATTTTGTATTTTTTTACGTTCAAGGGTTGTTTTTAAGTTTTCGAACTTTCGAGGGAGTGTTTTCATATATCTTTATATTTTTTTGGGAATTTTACGATTTTCTATGCTTTGAAAAATTTTCTGTGATTTTTTGCCTCATTTGACAATTTCAGTTTACTTGCGTACACCTCTTAAAAAAATTGAAACCTGCTTCGAAAACTTATCGAAAAAATGGAACTACATATTAACCTCGTAAGGTAAAAAATTCGAAAGTAATAAAGTACTGCAAAAAAAATTATTTTGCCTCATAACCTAAACAATGAAATCTCATATTCAACAGAAAAGCACTGATTTTCACATATATATCTCTTTCAAAAGTAAAATTTAATATTTAACCTGAGCCAACTTAATTTTCGGATGTAAACCGCTTTGAAAGAAGGAAATTACGTAGAGAAAAGTTTTTGGCATATATATCTCTTAAAAACTAAAATGGAAGACTCAATCCGAAAATTGTAACTATCGCATATATACCCCTTCAGAGAGCGAAATGCATATTTAAAAGAGAATTTTTATGTTTTTTTTGTAGTTTCAGGGATTTTCTCTACTTTCACGAAGTTTGAGGGTTCTTTTAAGATTTCCATGATTTTAGGGACTTTGGGAGGGTTTTTGCTGATATTTTCTATTTTTACCAATTCTCTACATTTTTTGCACAATTAATGAATTTTGAAATATTTTTTTTTCATGTTTTTGAGCTTTCGATGGAGTTTTTTATACTTTATTATATTTTTATGGAATTTTGTGATTTTCTATACTTTCATAATATTTCTCTGATTTTTTTCCTCGTTCAACGATTCTAATTTCCTTGCCCGCCGCTTGAAAAAAATTCAAACTTGCTTGGAAAACTTACTTACAAAATGAAAATTCATATTGAACCTCAAAATGTAAAAAATTCAAAAGAAGTCCAGTATTTTAAAAACTAATTTATCCTAATAATATTAAAAAATTAAATCGCTGATTCGATTAGAAAACCCTGATTTTTACATATATAACTCTTAAAAAAATAAAATTTCCGATTTAACCGAAAAGGACTTAATTTTTCGCATATACACCCACTTGAAAAAAGAAAATTAACCCGAAAAGTATTTTTGACATATATGCCTCTTAAAAACTGAAATTGAAGACTCAAGTTCAAAATCTTGATTATCGCATATATACCCCTTTAGGGAATGAAATGCATATTCAAAACATTATTTTTTTGAACTTTTTATTGTTTCTGGGATTTTTTATATTTTCATGAAGTTTAAGCGGTTTTTTGGGATTTCTCTGATATCACGGAGTTTCAGTGGTTTTTCTATGATATTTGTTTTTACCTTTCACCAGTTTTCTACCTTTTTTGCAAATTTAATGTATCCTGTATTTTATTTACTCTGAAGCATTTTTTTTCTCCATTTTTGTACTTTCAAGGGAGATTTCTTCATAATTTTTTACATTTTCAGAAAATTTTATGGTTTTCCATATTTCATAATTTTTCTGTGATTTTCTTCCTCATTCTAAAAGTTTAATTTATTTGCATATACCACTGAAAAAAATTAAAAGTTCCTTGGAAAATGTACCTTAAAATTGGAAATACCTATTCAACCTCGTAACGTGGCACGTTCAAAAGAAGTAAAGTACTTTAAAAACTTATTTTTCGCTTTTACGAATTATCTGTAATTTTTGCATATTTAATAAATTTTGTATTTTTTTACGTTCAAGGGTTGTTTTTAAGTTTTCGAACTTTCGAGGGAGTGTTTTCATATATCTTTATATTTTTTTGGGAATTTTACGATTTCTATGCTTTGAAAAATTTTCTGTGATTTTTTGCCTCATTTGAAAATTTCAGTTTACTTGCGTACACCTCTTAAAAAAATTGAAACCTGCTTCGAAAACTTATCGAGAAAATGAAACTACATATTAACCTCGTAAGGTAAAAAATTCGAAAGTAATAAAGTACTGCAAAAAATTATTTTGCCTCATAACCTAAAAAATGAAATCTCATATTGAACAGAAAAGCACTGATTTTCACATATATATCTCTTTCAAAAGTAAAATTTAATATTTAACCTGAGCCAACTTAATTTTCGTATGTAAACCGCTTTGAAAAGAAGGAGAAATTACGTTAGAGAAAGGAAAAGTTTTTGGGCCCTATATTCTCTTAAAAACTCTAAAATGGAAGGACTCAATCCGGAAAATTGTCACTATCGCCATATATACCCCTTCAGAGAGCGAAATGCATATTTAAAAGAGAATTTTTATGTTTTTTTTGTTGTTTCAGGGATTTTTTCTACTTTCACGAAGTTTGAGGGTTCTTTTAATATTTCCATGATTTTATGGACTTTGGGAGGGTTTTTGCTGATATTTTCTATTTTTACCAATTCTCTACATTTTTTGCAAAATTAATGAATTTTGAAATATTTTTTTTTCATGTTTTTGAGCTTTCAATGGAGTTTTTTATACTTTATTATATTTTTATGTAATTTTATGATTTTCTATACTGTCATAATATTTCTATCATTTTTTTCCACATTCAAAGATTCTAATTTCCTTGCGTGCCACTTAAAAAAAATTCAAACATGCTTGGACAACATACTCACAAAATGAAAATTCATATTTAACCTCATAATGTAAAAAATTCAAAAGAAGTCAAGTATTTTGAAAACATATTTATTCTCATAATCTTAAAAAATTAAATCGCTGGTTCGATTAGAAAACCCCGATTTTTACATATATGACTCCTAAAAAAATAAAATTTCATATTTAACCTTAACGGGCTTAATTTTCGCATATACAACCACTTTGAAAAAAGAACATACCAGCCAAAATCGTTTGACATATCTACCCTTAAAAATCAAAATTGAAGACTCATTCCAAATCTTACTTATCGCCATATATACCCCTTTCAGAATGAAATGCATATTCAAAGCATGACTTTTTTGAACTTTTTATAGTTTCTGGGATTTTTTATATTTTTCATGAAGCTTAAGGGGTTTTTTGGGATTTCTCTCATATCACGGAGTTTCAGAGGTTTTTCTATGATATTTCGTACTTTCACCGGTTTCTACGTTTTTTGCAAATTTAATGTATCCTGTATTTTATTTACTCTGAAGCATTTTTTTCTCCATTTTTGAACTTTCAAGGGAGATTTCTTCATAATCTTTTACATTTTTAGAAAATTTTATGGCTTTCCGTATTTCATAATTTTTCTGTGATTTTCTTCCTCATTCTAAAAATTTAATTTATTTGCATATACCACTTAAAAAAATTAAAAGTTCCTTGGAAAATGTACCTTAAAATTGGAAATACATATTCAACCTCGTAACGTGGCACGTTCAAAAGAAGTAAAGTACTTTAAAAACTTATTTTTCGCTTTTACGAATTATCTGTAATTTTTGCATATTTAATAAATTTTGTATTTTTTTACGTTCAAGGGTTGTTTTTAAGTTTTCGAACTTTCAAGGGAGTGTTTTCATATATCTTTATATTTTTTTGGGAATTTTACGATTTTCTATGCTTTGAAAAATTTTCTGTGATTTTTTGCCTCATTTGAAAATTACAGTTTACTTGCGTACACCTCTTAAAAAAATTGAAACCTGCTTCGAAAACTTATCGAAAAAATGGAACTACATATTAACCTCGTAAGGTAAAAAATTCGAAAGTAATAAAGTACTGCAAAAAATTATTTTGCCTCATAACCTAAAAAAAGAAATCTCATATTCAACAGAAAAGCACTGATTTTCACATATATATCTCTTTCAAAAGTAAAATTTAATATTTAACCTGAGCCAACTTAATTTTCGTATGTAAACCGCTTTGAAAGAAGGAAATTACGTAGAGAAAAGTTTTTGGCATATATATCTCTTAAAAACTAAAATGGAAGACTCAATCCGAAAATTGTAACTATCGCATATATACCCCCTTCAGAGAGCGAAATGCATATTTAAGAGAGAATTTTTATGTTTTTTTTGTAGTTTCAGGGATTTTTTCTACTTTCACGAAGTTTGAGGGTTCTTTTAAGATTTCCATGATTTTATGGACTTTGGGAGGGGTTTTGCTGATATTTTCTATTTTTACCAATTCTCTACATTTTTTGCACAATTAATGAATTTTGAAATATTTTTTTTTCATGTTTTTGAGCTTTCAATGGAGCTTTTTATACTTTATTATATTTTTACGGAATTTTATGCTTTTCTATACTGTCATAATATTTCTATCATTTTTTTCCACATTCAAAGATTCTAATTTCCTTGCGTGCCACTCAAAAAAAATTCAAACATGCTTGGAAAACATACTCACAAAACGAAAATTCATATTTAACCTCATAATGTAAAAAATTCAAAAGAAGTCAAGTATTTTGAAAACATATTTATTCTCATAATCTTAAAAAATTAAATCGCTGATTCGATTAGAAAACCCCGATTTTTACATATATGACTCCTAAAAAAATAAAATTTCATATTTAACCTTTAAGGGCTTAATTTTCGCATATACACCACTTTGAAAAAAGAAAATTAACCAGCAAAATATTTTTGACATATATACCTCTTAAAAATTGAAATTGAAGACTCAATTTCAAAATCTTAATTATCTCATATATACCCCTTTAGAGAATGAAATGCATATTCAAAGCATAATTTTTTTGAACTTTTTATAGTTTCTGAGATTTTTTATATTTTTCATGAATTTCAAGGGGTATTTTGGGATTTCTCTAATATCACGGAGTTTCAGAGGTTTTTCTATGATATTTCGTACTTTCACCAGTTTTCTATATTTTTTGCAAATTTAATGTATCCTGTATTTTATTTACTCGGAAGCATTTTTTTTCTCCATTTTTGTACTTTCAAGGGAGATTTCTTCACAATTTTTTACATTTTCAGAAAATTTTATGGTTTTCCATATTTCATAATTTTTCTGTGATTTTCTTCCTCATTCTAAAAGTTTAATTTATTTGCATATACCACTGAAAAAAATTAAAAGTTCCTTGGAAAATGTAACTTAAAATTGGAAATACATATTCAACCTCGTAACGTGGCACGTTCAAAAGAAGTAAAGTACTTTAAAAACTTATTTTTCGCTTTTACGAATTATCTGTAATTTTTGCATATTTAATAAATTTTGTATTTTTTTACGTTCAAGGGTTGTTTTTAAGTTTTTGAACTTTCGAGGGAGTGTTTTCACATATCTTTATATTTTTTTGGGAATTTTATGATTTTCTATGCTTTGAAAAATTTTCTGTGATTTTTTGCCTCATTTGAAAATTTCAGTTTACTTGCGTACACCTCTTAAAAAAATTGAAACCTGCTTCGAAAACTTATCAAAAAAATGAAACTACATATTAAACCTCTTAAGGTAAAAAATTCGAAAGTAATAACGTACTGCAAAAACCATTTATTTTGCCTCATACCACCTAAAAAATGAAATCTCATATTCAACAGAAAAGCACTGATTTTAACATTATATCTCTTTTCAAAAGTTAAAATTTAATATTTAACGAGCCAACTTATTTTCGTATGTAGTAAAACCGCTTTGAGTAGGAACTACGAGAGAAACGTTTTTGGCCTATATATCTCTTAAAAACTAAAATGGAAGACTCAATCCGAAAATTGTAACTATCGCATATATACCCCTTCAGAGAGCGAAATGCATATTTAAAAGAGAATTTTTATGTTTTTTTTGTAGTTTCAGGGATTTTTTCTACTTTCACGAAGTTTGAGGGTTCTTTAAAGATTTCCATGATTTTATGGACTTTGCGAGGGTTTTTGCCGATATTTTCTATTTTTACCAATTCTCTACATTTTTTGCAAAATTAATGAATTTTGAAAATTTTTTTTTCATGTTTTTGAGCTTTCAATGGAGTTTTTTATACTTTATCATATTTTTATGGAATTTTATGATTTTCTATACTGTCATAATATTTCTATCATTTTTTTCCACATTCAAAGATTCTAATTTCCTTGCGTGCCACTCAAAAAAAATTCAAACATGCTTGGAAAACATACTCACAAAATGAAAATTCATATTTAAACTCATAATGTAAAAAATTCAAAAGAAGTCAAGTATTTTGAAAACATATTTATTCTCATAATCTTAAAAAATTAAATCGCTGATTCGATTAGAAAACCCCGATTTTTACATATATGACTCCTAAAAAAATAAAATTTCATATTTTAACCTTAAAGGGCTTAATTTTCGCATATACACCACTTTGAAAAAAGAAAATTAACCAGCAAAATATTTTTGACATATATACCTCTTAAAAATTGAAATTGAAGACTCAATTTCAAAATCTTAATTATCGCATATATACCCCTTTAGAGAATGAAATGCATATTCAAAGCATGATTTTTTTGAACTTTTTATAGTTTCTGGGATTTTTTATTTTTTTCATGAATTTCAAGGGGTTTTGTGGGATTTCTCTAATATCACGGAGTTTCAGAGGTTTTTCTATGATATTTCGTACTTTCACCAGTTTTCTATATTTTTTGCAAATTTAATGTATCCTGTATTTTATTTACTCTGAAGCATTTTTTTTCTCCGTTTTTGTACTTTCAAGGGAGATTTCTTCATAATTTTTTACATTTTCAGAAAATTTTATGGTTTTCCATATTTCATAATTTTTCTGTGATTTTCTTCCTCATTCTAAAAGTTTAATTTATTTGCATATACCACTGAAAAAAATTAAAAGTTCCTTGGAAAATGTACCATAAAATTGGAAATACATATTCAACCTCGTAACGTGGCACGTTCAAAAGAAGTAAAGTACTTTAAAAACTTATTTTTCGCTTTTACGAATTATCTGTAATTTTTGCATATTTAATAAATTTTGTACTTTTTTACGTTCAAGGGTTGTTTTTCAGTTTTTGAACTTTCGAGGGAGTGTTTTCATATATCTTTATATTTTTTTGGGAATTTTACGATTTTCTATGCTTTGAAAAATTTTCTGTGATTTTTTGCCTCATTTGAACATTTCAGTTTACTTGCGTACACCTCTTAAAAAAATTGAAACCTGCTTCGAAAACTTATCGAAAAAATGGAACTACATATTAACCTCGTAAGGTAAAAAATTCGAAAGTAATAAAGTACTGCAAAAAATTATTTTGCCTCATAACCTAAAAAATGAAATCTCATATTCAACAGAAAAGCACTGATTTTCAGATATATATCCCTTTCAAAAGTAAAATTTAATATTTAACCTGAACCAACTTAATTTTCGTATCTAAACCGCTTTGAAAGAAGGAAATTACGTAGAGAAAAGTTTTTGGCATATATATCTCTTAAAAACCGAAATGGAAGACTCAATCCGAAAATTTAAACTATCGCATATCTTACCCCTTCAGAGAGTCGGAAGCATATTTAAAAGAGAATTTTTATGTTTTTTTGTAGTTTAAGGGATTTTGTCTACTTTCATGAAGATTGAGGGTTTTTTAAGATTTCCATTATTTTATGGACTTTGGGAGGGTTTTTGGTGATATTTTCTATTTTTACCAATTCTCTACATTTTTTGCACAATTAATGAATTTTGAAATATTTTTTTTTGATGTTTTTTGATCTTTTCACTGGAGCGTGTCTACGTGAGTTATTATATGTTTACGGAGGAAGGGTATGGAGGGGCAGTGATGGCAGAAGATTTCTATCATTTTTTTCTACATTCAAAGATTCTAATTTCCTTGTGTGCCACTCAAAAAAAATTCAAACATGCTTGGAAAACATACTCACAAAATGAAAATTCATATTTAACCTCATAATGTACAAAATTCAAAAGAAGTCAAGTATTTTGAAAACATATTTATTCTCATAATCTTAAAAAATTAAATCGCTGCTTCGATTAGAAAACCCCGATTTTTACATATATGACTCCTAAAAAAATAAAATTTCATATTTAACCTTAAAGGGCTTAATTTTCGCATATACACCACTTTGAAAAAAGAAAATTAACCAGAAAAATATTTTTGACATATATACCTCTTAAAATTGAAATTGAAGACTCAATTTCAAAATCTTAATTATCGCATATATACCCCTTTAGAGAATGAAATGCATATTCAAAGCATAATTTTTTTGAACTTTTTATAGTTTCTGGGATTTTTTATATTTTTCATGAATTTCAAGGGGTATTTTGGGATTTCTCTAATATCACGGAGTTTCAGAGGGTTTTCTATGATATTTGTAATTCACCCGTTTTCTACATTTTTGCAATTTAATGTATCCTTATTTATTTACTCTGAAGCATTTTTTTTCTCCGTTTTTGTACTTTCAAGGGAGATTTCTTCATAATTTTTTACATTTTCAGAAAATTTTATGGTTTTCCATATTTCATAATTTTTCTGTGATTTTCTTCCTCATTCTAAAAGTTTAATTTATTTGCATATACCACTTAAAAAAAATTAAAAGTTCCTTGGAAAATGTACCTTAAAATTGGAAATACATATTCAACCTCGTAACGTGGCACGTTCAAAAGAAGTAAAGTACTTTTAAAACTTATTTTTCACTTTTACGAATTATCCGTAATTTTTGCATATTTAATAAAATTTGTATTTTTTTACGTTCAAGGGTTGTTTTTAAGTTTTTGAACTTTCGAGGGAGTGTTTCCATATATCTTTATATTTTTTGGGAATTTTATGATTTTCTATGCTTTGAAAAATTTCCTGTGATTTTTTGCCTCATTTGAAAATTTCAGTTTACTTGCGTACACCTCTTAAAAAAATTGAAACCTGCTTCGAAAACTTATCGAAAAAATGGAACTACATATTAACCTCGTAAGGTAAAAAATTCGAAAGGAATAAAGTACTGCAAAAAATTATTTTGCCTCATAACCTAAAAAATGAAATCTCATATTCAACAGAAAAGCACTGATTTTCACATATATATCTCTTTCAAAAGTAAAATTGAATATTTAACCTGAGCCAACTTAATTTTCGTATGTAAACCGCTTTGAAAGAAGGAAATTACGTAGAGAAAAGTTTTTGGCATATATATCTCTTAAAAACTAAAATGGACGACTCAATCCGAAAATTGTAACTATCGCATATATACCCCTTCAGAGAGCGAAATGCATATTTAAAAGAGAACTTTTATGTTTTTTTTGTAGTTTCAGGGATTTTTTCTACTTTCACGAAGTTTGAGGGTTCTTTTAAGATTTCCATGATTTTATGGACTTTGGGAGGGTTTTTGCTGATATTTTCTATTTTTACCAATTCTCTACATTTTTTGCACAATTAATGAATTTTGAAATATTTTTTTTTCATGTTTTTGAGCTTTCAATGGAGCTTTTTATACTTTATCATATTTTTACGGAATTTTATGATTTTCTATACTGTCATAATATTTCTATCATTTTTTTCCACATTCAAAGATTCTAATTTCCTTGCGTGCCACTGAAGAAAAATTCAAACATGCT
>RXID01018155.1:0-15198 GCA_005019695.1 Trichopus zeylanicus subsp. travancoricus | reverse complement strand
ATAGTAGTAGTAGTAGTACTTGTAGTTGTGGTAGTAATAGTAGCCACAGTGGTTGTATTAGTAGTAGTCGTAGTAGTTGTAGTAGTAGTAGTAGCAGCAGTACTAGTAATAGTAGTAGTAGTAGTAGTAGTAGTCATAATAGCATCAGTAGTTGCTGCAAAAGTTGTAGTAGTAATAATAATAATTGAAGGAGCAATAGCAGTTGTGGTAAGGGTACTATGGTTGCTGCTTCCTCTACTACAACTACAACTGCTACGGCTACTACTACTACTCCTACTTCTACTACTACTACTTCTCTTCCTACTAGTACTACTACTACTACGATAACTCTTACTACTACTACTCCAACTTCTACTCCTACAACTACTCCTACTACTACAAGAAAGTACAACTACTACTATTACTACGCCTGCTACTCCTTCTACTACTACTACTACTGCTGCTGCTACAAATACTACTACCACAAATGCTATTACTACTTCTATTCCTACTACTACTACCACTACTATTACAACTACCACTCCGACTGCTACTCCCACTCTTTCTATCATTCCAACTACTACTACTACTGGTACTACTCGTACTCCGTTGCTACTATTGTTGCAACTACTACTGCTGCTGCTCGAACAACTACTAATACTTCTTCTTGAACAATAGTTACTAATAGAACTCCAGCTGCTGCTACTGCTACTCCTACTACTACTACAACTACAACCACTAGAACATGTACTACTACTTCTAATGTTGCTACTCCTAATACTACAACTACTACTACCACTACAACTACTGCGCCTACTAGTACAACTACTAAAACAACTGTTACTACTACTCCTACTACTAGTACTACTACTAATCGTGCTACTAGTGCTACTACTACTCCTACTACTACTCCTCCTACTACTACTACTATGACAATAACTACTACTACTACTATCATTATTATTAGAACAACTACTACAACTATTAAACCTACTACTGCTAATGCTACTACAACAACAACAACTACTACTAGTACTACTACTACTACTATTACCACTGTGGTGTAGCTACTACTACTACTACACCTACTCCTGCTCCCACTCCTGCTACAACTACTTCAACAACAACAACAACTACTATTATTAGAACGACTGCTGCTGTTGCTACTACTACTACTATTACAAACACTACTACAACTACCACTACTACTACGACTATTGCTATTGCTGCTACCACTACTGCTGCTGCTACTAATGCTACTACTACTTCCACAACTACTGCTACTACTACTGCTACTACTAATGCTACTACTGCTATTGTTGTTACTATCGTTACTACTTCTACTACTACTACTACTACTACTTCTTCTTCTATAACTACTAATGCCACCACTCCAACAACTACTACTCGTACTACTACTCATACTCCAACTCCTACTACTACTGCTAATACTACTACTACTATGATTACTACTACTAATATTGCTCTTACTACTTCTACTGCAACTGTTGCTGCCGCTAGTACTACCACTACTACTACTAATACTACTATTGCTACTACTACTACAACAACAACTACTCCTACTACAACTATTACACCTACTACTACCGCTACTACAACTAATGTTGCTGCTATTGCTACTACTAATACTACTACTACTACTACTATTATTATTACTGTGGCTGCGACTACTACTACTACCACAACTACTACTACACTAACTACCACTTCCACTCCTACTCCTACTCCTACTACTGTTGCTATGCCTATTACAACAACAACAACAGCAACATCAACAATAGCTACTACTACTACTAGTACTACTACTACTACTACAACAACAACAACAACAACCACTATTGCTACTACAACTACTACTACTACTACTAGTAGTTCTGCGATAGCTACTAATATAACTACTGCTATTATTGCTACTACTACTAACATTGCTGCAACTAGCACTACTACTACTATTGCTGATGCTGTTGATACTACGATTGCTGCTCCTACTATTACAACTACTACTTGTACGGTAAATACTAGTACTACTCCTACCACTTCTGCTACTACTACTGCTGCTGCTGCTACTACTACTACTGCTACTAATGCTACTACTACTATGGCTACTGAAGGTACTAATACACCTACTACTACTACTTCTACCACTACTTCGACTACTACTACAACTACTACTACAACTACTAGTACTCCTACTACTACTACTACCATTACTGTCACTACTAATGCTACAGCGTCTGCTGCTGTTGCAACTACTACTATTACAACTACTATGGCTACTACTATAGATACTACTACAACTTCTTCTGCTACTTTTGCTACTCCAGCTTCCCCTACTATAACTATTACTTATGCTATAACTACTACCACTATTGCTACTATTACTACTACTGCTACTAGTACCACTACTACTAGTACTACTACTGCTAAAACTACTACTACTTTTACTACTACTGCTATAGCTAATAGTAGAGTATTCATTACAACAGCAGTGCTAGTAGTTGCAATAGCAGTTGTGGAAGTGGTAGCGGTAGTACCAGTAAAAGTAGTAGTTATAGAAGTAGTGGCAATAGTAGTAGTTGTTGTAATAACAATAGAAGTAGCAATAGTCGTAGTAGTATTAGTAGTAGTAGTAGTGGCAGTAGTAGTTGCAGCAGTAGTGGTTACATTAGTTGTAGCAATAGTAGTAGTAGAAGCAGTAGTTGTTGCAGTAATAGTAGCAGCTACAATAGTAGAAGTAGTAGTAGAGGAGGAGGAGGAGGAGGAGGAGAAGCAGTAGTTTTACTAGTAGTAGTAGTAGCAGCATTAGTAGCAGCAGCAGTAGTAGTAGTAGAAGTAGTAGTAGTTGCCATAGTAGTGACAGTAGTAGCACTAGTAGTAGTAGTGGCCAAAGTAATAGTAGTAACAGTAGTCGTAGTTGTTATTGTACTAGTAGTAGTAGTCGTGGTAGAAGTAGCAGCAGCAGTTGTAGTAGTAGTTGTAGCAGTAATAATTGTTGTAGTATTAGTAGTAGTAGTAGTGGTAGTAGCTACTACTATTAGTACAAATTCTACTACTACTACCACTACTGCTACAACTATAATAGTTACTGCTCTGAATGCTTCTATTACTACAACAACTACTACAACTACAACTATAATACTTACTGCTCTGATTGCTTCTATTATGACAACAACTACTTCTATTACAACTATTGCTATTATTACTTCAGCTATAGCTAATACTGTGGCTACTACTACTACTAATACTACTACCATTACTGCTACATCTGGTACAAATGCTACTACTACTGCTACTACTACTACTTCTATTGCTATTCCTACTATTAATCCTACTACTGCTACTACAACTCTTACAACTTCTACTATTGCTATTACTACTGCTGCTCCTACTTCTACTACGATAACTAATACTATTGCTACTACTACTACTACTTCCACTACTACTACTACTTCTTTTACTGCTACTGTAACTATAGCTACTACCACTACTACTACTACTATTGCAACTACAAACTACTACTACTCCACCTACTACTGCTGCTACTACTACCACTACTAGTACTACAACTACTACGCAAACTCCTATTCCAACTACAACTCCTACTACTACATGTACTACTACAACTACTACTACAACTACCACTTCTACAACAATTATTACTACTAGTTTTGCTACAACTACTACTACTGTTGTTACTACTACTGCTGTTGCTGCTGCTGCTAATACTACTACTACTAGTACTACTATGACTACAAGGACTACAACTCCTATTACTACTACTACTACTGCTGCTGCTCCTAATACTACTACTCTTACACATACTGTGACTATAACAACTACTACTATTACTACTGCAACTACTACTACTATTATTAGTAGTAGACTACAACTGCTACTACTACAACTACTACAACTTCGGCTACTACAACTACAAGTACAATTACTCCTACTCCCACATCAACTCCTACTACTACTACTACTACTACTACTACTACTACTACTACTACTACTACTACTACTACTACTACTACTACTGTTACAATAACAATTACTACTACTATAGCTATCACTGCTACTTCTGCTACTACTGCTACAACTAGTACTACTGCTGCTACGGCTGCCGCCCGTACTACTACTACTACGACTACTACTACTATTGCTACTACTACTACTGCTGCTGTTGCTATTGCTACTAAGACTACTACTACTACTACTGATCCTATTACTCCTAAAACAACAACAACAACTACTACTATTATTGTACTACTACTCCTAATACTTCTCCTCCTAACGCTCCTACTAGTTCTACCACTACTTCAACTACTCGAACTACTACTATTACTACTATTACTGCTACTACTCCCACTACACCTTCTACTACTAGCACTATTACTGCAACTGCTACCACTACTACTACTCCTACTACCACTACTCTTACGATAACTACAACTACTTGTACTACAACTTTACTACTATTGCAACAACAACAACAACAACTATTACTACTACTACTACAACTACTACTACAGCCACTACTACTACTATTACTACTACTACTACTACAACTACTACTGCAACTACAACTACAACTACTACTCATAATAATAATTTTGCGGCTACTAGAACTATTATTAGCACTTGTACATTTACTCCAACTACTACCAGAACTGCTACTCCTGATCCTAATATTTCAAAAACAACTGCTACTCCTGCTACTGCTACTATTACGACTCCTACAAGTACTACTACTACTACAACAACTCCTACTACTACTCCTATTCCAACTCTAACTTCTACCAATTGCCCAACTGCTACAACTACTATTATAACTACAACTACTACAACTCCTACTATGACTACTACTACAACTATTGCTACTACTACTACAACCGCCACTATTACTACTCTAATTATTGCTACTTCTAATACTAATACTACTACCATTATAACTACTACTACTATGACTACAACTTAGACAACAACAACTACAACTACTGCAACTACTGTAGTTGCTACAACAACAACTACTACTACTATTACTTTTATGACTCCTACTCCCCCTCCAACTACTACTGCTACTAATACTACTACTGCTGCAGCTACTACTCTAGCTACTCCAACCACTATGACTCCTGCAACTACTCCTACTCCTACTCCTACTCCCACTCCTACTACTGCTACTATGGTTCTCACTACTACTAATACTACTACTACGACAACAACTACGACAACAACTACTACTCCACCAACTCCTACTCCTGCTTCTACTGCTGCTACTCCTGCTCCTACGCCTACTACAACAACTACTACTACTACAAATACAACTATTACTACTACTATAACTACTACTATAACAACAACCACTGCTGCTGCTACTACTTCTACTACTACTTCTATTACAACTGCAACTAGTACTACTACTACTAATGCAACAACTACTCAACAACAACAACTACTACTCCTACTTCTACTTCACCTACTGCTATTGCTACTACTACTACTACTACTACTACTACTACAAATACAAACTCTACAGCACCAACAACAACAACTACTACTGCTACTTATAACAATAATACTAATAATAATAATAATAATAATACTTCTACTAATACTACTACTACTACTTCTACTACTACTATAACTACTACTACTACTACTACTACTACTACAACAACAACAACAACAACTATGACCACAGTACAAGTTGTATTACTACTACTACTACGACTACTACTACTACTACTACTACTACTACTACTACTGCCACTACTACTTCTATTGCTGCTACTACTATGACCACAAGTACAAGTTCTACTACTACTGAAATCGACCTTCCTAACACCGGCGATGCTCGCCGAAGTTTTCGAGGTCGCGGAAGCTCTTTTCAAGAAAGAAAGTAGCAACAAGAAATAAGGAGAAGATATGGAGAAACTCTCGGATTCTTATTGCTAAATTCACACGATACTTGGATTTCTAAGATTTCTGCGATGATCATTTACAATGGAGGCGTGCCCCTTATATAGAGGGCACGGTGATGTAAACGCTCACATCAGCTGGTGGTATGAGCTAAGCGCTTACATCAGCATAATAGTGACCTATGCTAGGGTAGGCCTATAGCCTTTACATAAGACTCCAAGGGAAGTCTTGTCCTAGGCATAGCCCTCTTATCCTAAGGCGTAGCCTTTACAAAAGACTCCAAAAGAGATCTTATCCTAAGGCGTAGCCTTCATATCCTAAGGCATAGCCTTTACAGAAGACTCCAAAAGACATCGCTTTCATAGGCTGGTAGCTCGTCCTTTGGCTAAGCTCGTCCTCTTGCTAGGCTTTGACTTCTTATTTCGTAGCTCTAGCTACTACTGTACTGTACAATAGGATTCTACTTTCCTGTATTAGCATCTATACTTCCCACCACGCTCCGCCTGCTACGGGTCAGTGGTAGCTATACTTCCCACCACGCTCTGCCTACTACGGGTCAGTGGTAGCGAGACTTCCCACCACGTTCTGCCTGCTACGGGTAGTGGCGTTGTACAGTGGGGTGCCATCTGCTGGTACTAGGGCCTCTTCCAGATTGTCCACAGCTGTGGCCTTCTGTGCTTGCACAGGGGTAGTATGAAAGGTAACCGTATTACCTTGTATACGTACTCCCCCATGCATAGTTCGCAGGAAGTTGCATCCAATAATGAATTGGATTCCATTCCCTGGCTTCATTTGGAAACTGTACGTGCAGGGGATTTGGAAGCTGCTATCTCCGATGTACATCTTTCCCTGCTTGAGTCTCCTGTTCGTCATTTGTTGAGAGTTGACGCCGTTGACTTGTATGATGCAATTAGTTGGCGCCAGTGCTTCAGGTAGTACCGATGCTTCATCAATACAGCACGCGGTAGCTCCTGTGTCTAGTATTGCTTGTACTTGGAACCTAGGAAGATTTGGTATTTCAAGTATAATAAGCATACTGTAGAGCATGTTGTTTACCATTCTTGGTTCTGAGTTGAGCTGGGTTGCTCTGTCTATTGCACTGCTTGGAATAGAACATTGGTATGCTCTTGTTCTTCCGCTGGTCCTGCTGCCGATTTTTCTTCCTTTTCATTATAGTGTTGGTGCAGGTCTGCTTCTAACTCTTGTGCTCTCCCTTTGACTTCTTTCATCAGTCGCTCAATTTCTCCTTCGCACCATGCAATATAATACCGTTGCTCCTGTATAAGCTTGCATTTGGGGCAATGGGTTTTCACCTTTTACATTGTTTGGTGCATGCAGTATGTACCCCTTTGTGGGCGGTTTTCTTCTCCTGTGCTGCTGATCGTTCCACTTGCTGCTGCGTTGGAGTGTAGATGCTTCGCCTTGGTGTTGTGAGTGTTCTGCAAGCTGCTAGCCGGATTGGTGAAGGCTTCTGGACTGGTGAAGGCTTCTGGGTGTTTGCCCAGCAGTGCTGTTGTCCTTTCGATCAGGAGCCCAATTTCACATTGCCTTTTCATGTCATAGTCATTGGACACTAGATCCTTTAGAATCTTCTGAGTGTGGTCATAAATTTCCTGCACAATGAATCCAAGATGCTTTGTGCGGAGTGGCAGCTGCTTGTTTTGTGGGATGTAATGAACTACACATTTGTGCATGATAGATTCTATAGGGATTATATCAGTGTGGAAACTATAAAAGAGTTCCCTAGTATCCCTGAATCTCCTTGTACTCCCATCAATCAGGCGTGCTTCTTCCGGACGATATAACCATTGCCCAGTAAAGCATATTTTTCCATCCTTGTCTTGGAAAATCTTCTTGATAATCATGACATAAGGCTTTTCATTCATTGTGTTAGGGAAAAACATTACCTCATCAGCCAGATTGTAGGTTTCTTCATTTAAGTTGAAGCAATGCAGAACTTTCTTTTTCCTCTGCTTCTTCCCCTGGCATTTATCCCTCTCTTCTTGTGGTTGAAGGTGATATGCCTCCTTGTCTTGAAGGACTTTAGTTTATGAAGGTTTGCTTGGGGAATTAGTGCTTTTGGCAGGCAACGATACCTGAGGTTGATATCCCCCTTTGACCTCTCCGTGGCTGACTTCCTTCAGACGGAGTATTTCAGCTTCTGTTGCTATATTGTCCTGCGGGGCATTTGCTTCATTGTTTATCGAGGAGTTGGCAGGTTTCTTTCCTTCAGCCGATCCTTCATCATCGTTCCAGCTAGTAGCTTCGCTGGCCTTGGGAAAAGGCAAGTAGAATGAAGGGGGTGGTGAGTATCGGACATAATAATCAAACTTACCACTGGGTTCCCCTAGGGTATCCCATTCCTCCTTCTTGCCAAAGGCATGGATGCCTCCTTTATCTGGAAGGGGGTTAAACACAACCCCTTCTGGAATGTCTGATTCTGTGATCTTTCTAGGTCCTCCTAGTTCTTGATTCGTCATAGCAGGTGTAGGAGTATCTCTCTTCTTTTTCCTGGCCTTTTTCAGCTTTGCAGTGTCCGGATCTTGCGGCATTTCTTGTAGCTGGGCGATCTTTTCTTCGTACC
The DNA here is from genome assembly GCA_005019695.1 of Trichopus zeylanicus subsp. travancoricus. Lineage (NCBI taxonomy): Eukaryota > Viridiplantae > Streptophyta > Magnoliopsida > Dioscoreales > Dioscoreaceae > Trichopus > Trichopus zeylanicus. Next base: position 6,695 of record RXID01018155.1, on the reverse strand, counting down.
ATGAGATGTAGCCGTGCTGCTCTGTAATCGTCTGCTTGCACTGCCCGTAGTGGAGTTGCTGTAGTGATTCCCTTTCATAGCGAGGGCAGCTTTGGTGCTTGTCTTCAATTTCTAGCATAAAGAGCGTAGTCATTTGATTTAGCATACGGGGGTTTGTTACCTCTTCAGAGTTGGTCATGCTTGGTGCTTCCCTTCTTGGCTTCGCTTGTGGTGGCTCCTTTTCACCTAGAGGTTCCGTCTCTTCATTTGGCAGGTTATGCTCTTCACTGTCTTTTGCAGAAGGTACAGATTCCTTGTTCGCTTCTGACTTTTCTTTATCATCCCGTGAGGGATGGAGGCCTAGTTGCTGAGGGAGCAGATTTGTCTCCTCCGTGAGATAGTTATCTCTTTTCTGGATAGGACAGGTGGTGCTGTCCTGAAGTATCATCTCGTGCTGCAGTATCCGTTCCTCTTGGGTCCTCCACCTCATCCTACTAGTCATCACTTTCATCCGATAAGAAGTCCATGGACCGAGGTACAGAGGCCCCTGGGCGTGTATCCCCTGCAAGGATTCCCTTAGGATGGATTCCCTTAGGATTTCCATGGTGCTGCCTAGGCTTCTGGCAGCCTTTAGTCTTCTGAGGGCTTGTTCAAAGACTCCGGTGCTTGCTTGATGCAGTTTAAAGAGTTGTTCTAAGTTCTTTAAGTTAACTTCTGATGCAATACAGGTTTCGTAGTAAATAACAGACAAGTTCTAAGCTAGTTGATTGGTGGAAACTTTTGTTACTAAAGCAAGGTCAAGATACTCAAGGCTGGAGGTTCGGGAACGTTCATACCCTTCCTGAATGGATTTTTCCCATGCTTCAGACATATGGGCTAAAAAGTTCACAGTTACCATAATTTTTCCCAAGGATAAATTCCAGTATTAGGTTAAACATGACAATTCCTCACTAGATTAAAACGATGCTTCAGGATCATACAGGTGTGCCCTTGGACTTACTCACGGCCACTCGCCTTCACTGCCAAGTTAGGACCTGTCCTTTTTCCTTACACAAAGCTCTTCACCCAGTCAGTAAAAACCGTGCTTAATTCTAATCCGCAAATTACCACAAAGGAAAAAGATAGCACTTATGAATTCTTAACACAACATCTTAACACAGTAGTGAAGATCAGGAGTTGGGTAAGTACGACCCTTACCTCGCACTCTTGGCACCTTGACCTCTTGGGGGTTCTACTCCGCCATATCTTTAGCTAGCTCTGATACCATGAAATCGACCTTCCTAACGCCGGCGATGCTCGCCGAAGTTTCGAGGTCGCGGAAGCTCCTTTTCAAGAAAGAAAGTAGCAACAAGAAATAAGGAGAAGATATGGAGAAACTCTCGGATTCTTATTGCAACTTCTCTACGACTTTCAGTGATTTTTTGAGATTTTCTGCGATGATCATTTACAATGGATGCGTGCCCCTTATATAGAGGGCACGGTGATGTAAGCGCTCACATCAGCTGGTGGTATGAGCTAAGCGCTTACATCAGCATAATAGTAACCTATGCTAGGGTAGGCCTAGAGCCTTTACATAAGACTCCAAGGGAAGTCTTGTCCTAGGCATAGCCTTTATATCCTAAGGCGTAGCCTTTACAAAAGACTCCAAAAGAGATCTTAGCCTAAGGCGTAGCCTTTATATCCTAAGGCATAGCCTTTACAGAAGACTCCAAAAGACGTCGCTGTCATAGGCTGGTAGCTCGTCCTTTGGCTAGGCTCGTCCTCTTGCTAGGCTTTGACTTCTTATTTCGTAGCTCTAGCTACTACTGTACTGTACAACAGGATTCTACTTTCCTGTATTAGCTACTATACTTCCTGGAAGTATAGTAGCTAATACAGGAAAGTAGGTTCCTGTTGTACAGTACGTAGTAGCTAGAGCTACGAAATAAGAAGTCAAAGCCTAGCAAGAGGACGAGCCTAGCCAAAGGACGAGCTACCAGCCTATGACAGCGACGTCTTTTGGAGTCTTCTGTAAAGGCTATGCCTTAGGATATAAAGGCTACGCCGTAGGATAAGATATCTTTTGGAGTCTTCTGTAAATGCTACGCCTTAGGATATAAAGGCTACGCCTAGGACAAGACTTCCCTTGGAGTCTTATGTAAAGGCTATAGGCCTACTCTAGTATAGGTAACTATTATGCTGATGTAAGCGCTTAGCTCATATCACCAGCTGATGTGAGCACTTACATCACCGTGCCCTCTATATAAGGGGCACGCCTCCATTCTAAATAAACATCGCAGAAATCTTAGAAATCCAAGTGTTGTGTGAATTTAGCAATAAGAATCCGAGAGTTTCTCCATATCTTCTCCTTTTTTCTTGTTGCTACTTTCCTCCTTGAAAAAGAGCTTCCGCGACCTCGAACGATTCGGCGAGCATCGCCGGCGTTAGGAAGGTCGATTTCATGGTATCAGAGCTAGCTAAAGATATGGCAGAGTAGAACCCCCAAGAGGTCAAGGTGCCAAGAGTGCGAGGTAAGGGTCGTACTTACCCAAATCCTGATTTTCACTACTCTGTTAAGATGTTGTGTTAAGATTTCATAAGTGCTATCTTTTCCTTTGTGGTAATTTGCGGATTAGAATTAAGCATGGTTTTTACTGACTGGGTGAAGAGCTGTGTGTAAGGAAAAAGGACAGGTCCTAACTTGGCAGTGAAGGCGAGTGGCCGTGAGTAAGTCCAAGGGCACACCTGTATGATCCTGAAGCATTGCTTTAATCTAGTAAGGAATTGCCATGTTTAACCTAATACTGGAATTTATCCTTGGGAAATTGTGGTAACTGTGAACTTTTAGCCCATATGTCTGAAGCATGGGAAAAATCCATTCAGGAGGGGTAGGAACGTTCCCGAACCTCTAGCCTTGAGTATCTTGACCTTGCTTTAGTAACAAAAGTTTCCACCAACCAACTAGCTCACAATTTGTCTGTTGTTTACGACAAAACTTGTATTGCATCAAGAGTTAACTTAAAGAATTTAAAACAACTCTTTGAACTGCATCAAGCTTGCACACAAGAGATCTCGAGGCTCGAGATTTCTCTGAAGACTTTAACAACTGCAGTCCTAGCCAGCAGGCCCCTTTCAAAAGAAGAGGCCCGAGGACTAGTACTTGAGGCATTTAGGCAACAACCCCAGCAAAGAGAACCAGGCGACAGCCTTGAACGGCTGGACAAGCTTCTCCAACAGCACGAGAGGCGCACACAAAGGCCTCAGGAGGCACGAGGCAAACTAAGGGTCTTTCGAGATCCTTATCAGATACTTGCTGAGGAAGTGCAAAAGCTTGAAGACTGATGGCTTACTACCTGCCTACCCCATGTGAAGACTACTACAATTGGTGTTATCAAGTCCAACAAAGCTACCAACAACATTATGAGAACGAGGCTCCAGAGGAGGAGTACTTCACTAGAGGAGACAATTACCCTCTAACCTCTTCTTATTACAGGCCTTCTTACAACACCAACTATGTAGAGATCCCTTTTAATGCGCAGTATCTACAAGAACTTCAAGAAGCACAACGCAAAAAGGACCGTCACTCCTCTTTATCAACCCAAAGTCTGTACAGCTCCCTCAACCCACCTGAGCAGGAGAAAGCAGTTTGTGTTCTGGGAGAACTAGAAGAAGGGTATCGCCCTCAGGTAACGCTGCCTTACTTCCAAGGAAAATGTTCTCATTCTTGGCAGCATAACGACTTCGTGCAGCCACGAGAAGAAAAGTGCGTGTGCTGCAAGATCCAAACAATGCAGCGGGCAAGGATTCATTGCTCCAAATGCGAGGTTACTGCCTGTAACCTATGTGGACCCTATTACTTTAAAACAGCGGTCCCAGTTACACCAGCTCCACCAGAACCATTCCCCAACCAGAGGCTGATGCAAGAAAGGTGTGAAGGGGAAATTGAACGGCTAGAGAAGGAGGTGGGCTACTACAAAGGAAGAGTCAAGGCATTAGAGCTAGGCACAAGCCTGCAAAAAGACTCTGAGAAGCTTGAAGAAAAGGAAGCAGAAGCAAGCGAGGAACTGGAATACACCAGTATCCTACCACAGGAAAGTGTCTGCAAGACAACAGCTGAAGGAGAGGCTCAACCAAAGCCCGAACCAACTGGATGGGGAGACGAAGATAACGAGAAAGAGCCTGATGAGGAAGAACCAGCCAACATACCTTCTGAAAGGCATGAGGAAGAAGGTAACACTTGTCCCCCTCATAGTGCTACTATTGCAGCAGGCATCGAAGAGGAAGTACCGGAGATGGAGTACCCTGCCCTGCAAAAACTAGCCAAAAGGCTATCTGAGAGGTTGTACACAAGTACATTAACCTCGGCAACATCTCCGAGCGGGCCATACATGCCCCCCACAGATGCTTCAATGGAACCAGGACCACCAGGTTACCCGCCAGCGGCTAACACGACTCCAGCAATACCTAGAACAACAACGGAGTCTGGGCAGCGGAACCAAGGAAGTTTCCGAAGAGGCTTCCTCAATAAAATGTGGACCCTACCGTCCGCACAGCGGAACAAAGGAGCCCTCTTGATAAAACCCGAACAGCTCGGGCTATTTGAGGAGACTTCTACAAGGAGGGAAACCATCACGAGGAACCATGTTGCTGTGCAAGGATTCACTGATGCGCAAGACAAGATTGAATACATGGAAAACCTCCTAGGGGATAACAGCTTCAAGATCCCCAACACTTACAACTTCAAAATGGAGCTAGCATCGGTGGCCGTCGCCGTAGAAGAGCTGGAGGAAGAAGAGAATATTGATATCCAGCAATCAGGGCTCAGTAGGGAGTCCTCCCTCCAAAAATTTCAACCAGTAACGCCAAGAAGATCCTGCTACCTCCCAGGAGATGAGGAGGCATCCGATGATAGAAAGAACGAAAAGAGCGTTGCTATCTTCGAGCAACCAAATGTTCCAAAAAATTATGACTCAATATCTGTGCAGGAAGGAGAGAACCAGAGTGATGCAATATACAGCATCTCAGAAGGAGAGGATCCTCAGAACCTCCACAACTCCCTCCGCCCACTCATACAAAATGAAGTCATATGTGTTCTGCAGGAACCCGAAGAAGGATGCCAACCGCAGAAGGAAGAGTGCACTAGGCATACCAATGGGCAAAGCTCCATTACGCCAACAACAAGTAATTTTCCCCTGGCACAAGAGGAGTACCCAGCAAAGCCCGTAGGAGAGGCGGTCCTAACCTCCGGAAGGGGCCCAGAGGAGAAACTACACTACCTCGCATTCAGGCTAGATGGAGAAACCTACCATCTTCATGATGAGGTACTACTGGCGCCCGAATCGATATATGCCAATCCCTATGTAATTATCATCAAGGGGATTTTCCAAGACAAAGGCGGACAAGTGTCCCTCAAAGGACAATGGCTGTACCGCCCAAAAGAAGCACTCACAGAAGATGGGAGTCCAAGAGAATCCAGGGATACAAGGAAACTTTTCTATAGTTTCCATACTAAGGTAGTCCCTGCAGAAAGCGTCATGCACAACTGTGTGGTTCACTACATCCCGCAGGGTGAGCAAGTACCAAGGCGTACAGAGTACCCGGGATTCATCATACAAGAGCTCTACGACCACACCAACAGACTTCTCAAGGACATAGCATGTGCAAACTATGACAAAGAACAGCGATCTGAGATAAAGCTGCTTATCCAAAAAACAAGGGAGCACCTGACAGGCTCCATACAATTCAGATGGCCAAAGGCATGCAACATAGAACCCATAGTCGGACGAAGGTGGGCACCGACACCAACGCAGCTGCGGATGCTAAACAGCCTTTTCCGTCAAAGCGACAGGCCCACTAAAACGAAGCAAACACAGGACCTGACATGGGCACTACGACTACATGGACCAATCTCTGAAGACAACATCCACAAATGGTTCATCAACAAGAGAGCGCGAGTCAAGGAGAAGCAGGCCATCCCTACCACTGTCCCGTAGTAGACGGAGCGTGGTGGGAAGTATAGCTACCACTGACCCGTAGCGGGCGGAGCGTGGTGGGAAGTATAGTAGCTAATACAGGAAAGTAGGATCCTGTTGTACAGTACGTAGCAGCTATAGCTACTATAATAAGAAGTCAAAGCCTAGCAAGAGGACGAGCCTAGCCAAAGGACGAGCTACCAGCAACGTCTTTTGGAGTCTTCTATAAAGGCTATGCCTTAGGATATAAAGGCTACGCCTTATGATAAGATATCTTTTGGAGTCTTTTGTAAAGGCTACGCCTTAGGATATAAAGGCTACGCCTAGGACAAGACTTCCCTTGGAGTCTTATGTAAAGGCTATAGGCCTACTCTAGTATAGGTACCTATTATGCTGATGTAAGCGCTTAGCTCCTACCACCAGCTGATGTGAGCGCTTACATCACCGTGCCCTCTATATAAGGGGCACGCCTCCATTGTAAATGATCATCGCAAAAATCTTAGAAATTCAAGTATCGTGTGAATTTAGCAATAAGAATCCGAGAGTTTCTCCATATCTTCTCCTTATTTCTTGTTGCTACTTTCTTTCTTGAAAAAGAGCTTCCGCGACCTCGAACACTTCGGCGAGCATCGCCGGCGTTAGGAAGGTCGATTTCACTACTACCACCACCACCACTACTACTACCACTACCATGACTACTACAACTATTATGATCACTACTACTGCTTCTATAACTACTACAACTACTACAACTACTATGACCAC